>CAUYPO010050477.1:0-16048 GCA_963574435.1 Cheirogaleus major | reverse complement strand
CACTGTTTTGAGTACTTCTTGAAGGGCTGGTCTTGTCTTGGTGAATTCCCTCAGTCCTTGCTTATCTGAGAATGTCTTTATTTCTCCTTCATATACAAAACTTAGTTTTGCAGGGAACAAGATTCTAAGCTGGTCATTATTCTGTTTCAGAAGAGTGAGAATGGGGCCCCTGTCTCTCCTTGTTTGTAAGGTTTCAGTAGAGAAGTCTGGTGTTATTCGGATTGGCTTTCCTTTGTATGTTACTTGCTTCTTTCGCCTTACAGCTCATAGAAGGGCCTCTTTAGTTGATATTTTGGTCAGTCTGATGACTGTGTGTTGTGATGTCTTCCTGTTTGAATTGAATCTCCCAGGGGTCCTTTGAGCCTCTTGAACTTGTATATCTAGATTTTTATCAAGTCCTGGGAAATTTTCCTCTATTATATCTTCAAATAGCTTATCCAAACCTTTAGAGTTTTCTTCTTCCCCTTCTGGTAACCTTATAACCCTCACATTAGGTTTCTTCACATAATCCCACATCTCTTGTAGGCTTTGATCTTTTGTCTTGTTTCTCTGCACTATCTCTGTGACTGATTTATTTAATTGGAAGGTGTAGTTCCATGAATAGATTTTTCATTTCCAGGAATTTGGTTTCATTTTTCTTTATTATTTCAATTTCATTACTGAATTTTTGTTCCATGTCCTAGAATCTTTTTGCATTTTCTTTGTGTTGGTTATCCATTTTTTCTTGCAGGTCATTGAATTTTCTTACAGTCCATGTTCAAAATTCTTCTGTCATTTTAGTGGTCAGATTTTGGTTGATGTCCATTTCCAAGGGACTAGTGTTCCTCTTTGGGGGCGTGCCTTCCGTTTGAGTCTTCATATTTCCAGAATTCTTTTGCTGATTTCTTCCCATCTGGATCAGCTGTTGCTTCTTATTTTTGTTTGGATATTGACACGCCCTTTTTAGTCTCTGAGCCAGTAGGTGGTGTTTGTGGGTGAGATTCAACCACACCCTGTATGATGAATCAGTAGATGCCATAAAAGGGTGTGCTTAATGACTTCCCTGTCAGTAGGTGGTGCTTGCTGGGAGGAGCAGGCTACACTGTTGTTTTTGGGTCCTGTAACTAGCTCTTGATCCTCTGGAGAGGCACTCTTGTGTCACATGTGGTGGGTGGTGCCCTGGGACTTTCAGGTGTGTCCTTATTCTCCACCTCAGTGAGAGCAGGTCTGGGAGTGAGTCTGGGCAGAGCTGGGTTGGGTAAGCCTGCCCTCAAGCACCACTAATGCTGTTAGCAGGGGTCAAAATCCTGTTCTCTGCTTCTGGGAAAAGTTGTCAGGGAGGGGCTGGGATGGCCCCACTGAGCCAGAAAGTCTGCGTGTGGGGGTGGGGCTGTCTGAGACCTGTGGTCTGGAGCAGGCCTCACTCCTTTCCACCCTCCCCAACTCCGAAACTTCTCCTAAGCCTCTGCCAGTAGGCAGGACCTCAGACCAGTGGATCTCCATTGGCTGTGATGCAGGCTGGGAGGTTCCTTGCACAGGATCACAGCCTGGGCTGGGAACATGGGATTCCTGTGGGGGGAAGGATGCCCTCAAGCATGCTGATCTACCCCAATGGCACACACACCTAGTAGGCTCGTGAATATCCCTTCTCTGCCCCAGGGCAATGCGAGACCTGGGTGTACGGAATCTGGGTGCCAGTCTGACCGCTGGACACTGGAGTTCAATCCCTGACCCCACCAGGGAGAGGAGTGCCAGTCCTACTTCACCCATGGGGTGCCCAAGCTGAGTCGATGTCTCTTAGCCTCAGGATCTGCCCCGTTCTCTGGAGTCACCAGGCCAGCAGCACCTGGGAGGGTTGGTGGGTAGGGAGCTCACTGTCTGAGTACCCCTCAGTCAGTTGTAGGGCCCCAAAAGGGAAGGTCCCATTCCCTGGAGATACTTCCAGATGGTGGCTATACTGTTTCTCTTGGCGGCCGCGGATAGGGAAGGGGGAGGGGAGAGTGTAGCAATATGGCACCTGCTGGGCAGCTCAGGACTGTGCACCAGGAGGTGCCCTGAGGGAGTTGGGAGCCTGGTGCTATGTCCGTAACAGGCTCACTGCTCACTGGCAGCGGCCGTCACTGGGCTGATGTCCGCAGGTCTCTCCAACCGCTGGGGAGCCCACCAGCAGTCCAAGATGCAAAGGAGGGGAAAATTAACTGCTCCACCTACCCTTTTTGCTGGTCTGCAAACTTCTCTTCTTCCAGTTCTCCTCCGCAACCTCCTCCTGTGGAGTCTCCCGTAGTCTCCAGTACCCCTCCTTCCGACCCTTGTCCGATGTATGCTTGTCTGCTTGCTTATTTCTTCTAATTTTTTCTAAAATCTGTCTTTTTTGCAGAGACACTCTGGCTGGCAGTTTTTCTTATCTGCCATCTTGCTCCGCCCCCCTCAAAAGAAGCACTTAATAGACATGTGTCTAATTTCCTGTGCTGTCAGAATTATTATTTAATCACGCTGTTAAAAATAAAGAACTCCAGGGCCCACTGAACTAAATTCACTAAGCCACTAGATAGTCTTTCTTCTTTGGGCCTTTCAGCTGTGCAGCCCTCAAATTTTTTTTTTTTTTACTACAACCCACAGTAAGAAATTTTCGCTGGGCACAGTGGCTCACGCCTGTAATCTTAGCACTTTGGGAGACAAAGGCAGGAGGGTTGCTTGAGGCCAGGAGTTTGAGGTTGTTGTGAGATATGATGATGCCACTGCACTCTAGCCCAGGGTAACAGAGCAAGACCCTATCTCAAAAAAAAAAATCCTCATCACAACTCCTAACACACACGTGTGCACACACATACATTCCACAGTACGTACCTTCAAATTATGTCTAGACCTGATGACAATGTCTCCACACCTCCACTGTTTCCACCTTGGTCCAAGCCACTAATCATCTGTCACCTGGTTTATCTCAGCAGCCTCTTAACTGCTCTCTTTGCTTCACCCCTTGGCCCTATTCAGCCATTCCTCAGCCCAGCAGTGAGATTAAGCCTATTATTAATAAAAAAGGAAGTCAGCACACCTCAAGAAAAAACCCAAATCCTCTAAGGGGCCGAAAAAGCCCTCTGTGTCTGGCCCCCTGCGACCGTGGACCTCGTCTCCTCCCATTCTTCTCCTCACTCCCTGTGCTGTGCTCCAGCCACACTGACCTTGTCATTCAGACATGCCAGGGCCTTTGACTTGCTGTTTCCTCTGCCTAGGACACTTTCTCCCACCCTGTTGCCTGCTTTTTGAAAAGTCTATGAGTTGTGGGAGAGGCTCAACAGCTCTCTTTTCAGGAGCTTAGGGGAGAGTTAGAGTCCCTTCTGTGCAGGGCTCCCTGTGTCTGCCTGAATCCCCGACCATAGAGTTCCAAAAGGGCCAGTACCCACTTCTGGCATCTTTGTCAAAAATCAGTTGGCCATACTACTATGAGTTTACTTCTGGACGTTTTATTCGGTTCCATTGATCTATGTGTCTATCCCTTTGCCAATTCCACACTGTCTCCATTATTGTAGCTGTAGAGGAAGTCTTAAAATTCAGTAATGTGATTTCTTGATTCTTTGTTCTTTTTCAAATTTGTTTTAGGCCTTCTAATTTCTTTGCCTTTCTATATAAATTTTAGAGTCAGTTTGTTTATATGTACAGAAATCCTGCTGGGTTCTTTCTTGGTATTGCATTTAATCTATAAATCATTTTATCAAGCATTTACATATTTATTTACATTGAACTTTAACAATCTATGACCATGGTATATCACTTTTCGATGATATAACACTTCTTCTCCACTTTTCAAAGTCTTCTTTGATTTCTTTCATCACTGGTTTATATTAAATAGTTTTTAGCATACAGATCCTATACATATTTTGTTGCATTTTGCCAAAGTACTTCATTCTTTCGGAGCTATTATAAGTTGTGGTGTTCTTTTAAATTTTGGTTTACAATAGTACATTGCTAGTACATAGAATTATGGTTTAGTTTATTATGTTGAACTTGTACCTGTAACCTTGTTAAACTCACTTACTAGTTCTAGGAGGTTTTGTTTTATAGATTCCTTGGGATTTTCTATATAGACAATCATGTTTCCTGCACACAGGGACAATTTCATTTCTTCCTTTCCAATATTGTATGCCTTTTATTTCTTTTGCTTGACTTACTGCACTGCCTAATTCACAGGTATTGAATTGGAGGGGTCAATTGTGATCATTCTTGCCTTGGTTCTGATCATGCATAAAAATTCATGTCAAATTCCTGTGCAGAGAATTGTTCATATTATTCCCTTATGGTCTTTTTAATGTTTGCAAGGTCCATAGTGATAGTCCCTTTTTCCTTCCTGATTTTGGTAATTTGTATTTTCTCTCTTTTTTTTCTTTGTCAGTCTTGCTAGAGATTTATCAGTTCTATTAATCTTTTCAAAGTACCAGTTTTGAGTTTGATTGATTTTGTCTATTGTTTATCTGTTTTCCATTTCATTGATTTCTGCTCTTCCTTCTGTTTGATTTGGGTTTACTTTGTTCTTCTTTTACTCATTTCTTAAGATGGGAGATGTTTGTTATTATTTAAGACCTTTCTTCTTTTCTACTGTAAGCATTTAATGTTATAAATTTACCTCTAAGCACTACTGTAGATACATTTCACAAATTCTGATGTTATATTTTTATTTTCATTTAGTTCAAATATTTTCAATTTCCCCTGATATTTCCTCTTTGATCCACAAATTATTTAGAAGTACTTTCCCAGTGTTTGGAGCTTTTCTTGTTATATTTCTATTATTGATTTTTAATTTAATTCCATTATAGTTTGAGAACATATTTTATGTAATTTCACTTCTTTTAAGTTTGTTAAGATTTGTTGTACATTGTGTATCTTGGTGAATGTTTTATGTTCACTTAAAAAAATGTACATTCTGCTGTTGGTGGTGGAATGTTCCATAAATGTCAATTAGATTCAGTTGGTTGACATCATTGTTCAGTTCTTCTATATACTTGCTGATTTTCTGCCTGCCAGTTCTATTACTGAAAAAGTTTCTAATTATAATTGTGGATTTGTCTATTTCTCTTTTCAGTTCTGTCAGTTTTTGAAACTCTTTTGTTAGGTGCCTTCTCATTTAGCACTGTTGTGCCTTCTGGGTGAATTGACCCTTTTATCATTATATGGTATCTCTCTTTGTCCCTGGTAATTTATTTTGCTCTGAAGTCTTCTTTGTCTGGCATTAATAGAGCCACTCCAGCTTTCCTTTCATTAGTGTTTGCATGGTACATCTTTTTCCTCTTTACACTTTTAATTTACCTATATCATTATATTTGAAATGAGTTTCTTGTAGACGGCATGTAGTTGGGTTATGTTTTTCTTTTATTAATCAATTCTAACCATCTTTCTTTTAATTGGTGTCTTTAGACCATTTATATTAATATAATTATTGATATATTTGGATCAATTATACCATTTTATTATTTGGTTTCTGTTTACTCCATGTTTTGCTTTTCTCTTTCCCCTTTCTTTCCTAATTTGGAATTATTTGAATATTTTGAAGTAAACATTTTATTTTGGGGGAATTTTAGGTTTACAGAAAAGTTGCAGTGATATTGTATGTTCCTCACTTAATTTCCCCTAATGTTAGCATATTATATTGTCATGGTACATTTGTCAAAATTAAGAAAACAATATTTGGTACATTGTTATTAACTAAACTCCAGGCTTTATTTGGATTTTGCCAATTTTCTACTCATTTCACTTTTCTATTCTGAAATTCAACCCAGGATATTATATTTTGCCCAATAATGATGTTATCTGAACATTTTTAGTATTCAATTTTATCAATTGTGATATTGGCTATATCTCATATAGTTATTTTAGTGATTGCTCTAGGGATTACAAAATGTATAGGTTCTTAACTTTTCACCATTAACTTAGAATCAATATTTTGCCACTACAATTGGAATGTAGAAATTTTACCACCATTTAGGGCCTTTTACCCTTCCTGTTTTGTGTTATATTTGTCTTATACAGTACATGTACTTACATTAAAAAACCCAGAAGACAATGTTATAATGTTTGTTTTCAATGGCCAAATATATCTTAAATATCTCAAAATAGAACAATAATATATTACATTCATCCAGATGTTGACCAGTTCAGTTGCTCTTCCTTTATTTCTGATATTCCAAGTTTCCTGTGTTATCATTTCCCTTTTGTTTGAAGACCTTCCTTTAGCAATTCTTTTAGAGCAGATCTGCTGTTTACAAATTCTTAGTTTTCTATTGTATGAGAATATCTTTATTTCGCCTTTACTCATTCCTGAAGTATATTTTTGCTCAATTTGGAATTGCATTGACAGTATTTTCCTTTCAGTACTTTAAAAATGTGCCTCTTTCTTCTGGCCTCCATCATTTGTGATGAGCTATCCACAGTCATTCAAATTGCTGTCCCCCTGTAGGAAATGTGTTGTTTTTCTTGGACAGCTTTCAAGAGCCTTTCTTCATCTTTACTTTTCATCAGTTTATGATGTATCTAGGCATGAATTTATTTGAGTTTATCTTATTTGGGATTCATTCAGCTTCTTGAATATGTAGGTTAGGGTTTATGTCCTTTGCCAAACTTGAGAGAATTTTCAGCCATTATTTCTTCAAATAATTTGTCAACATTTCACTCTTTCTCCTCTTATCTGAGCTTCTGAAGACATGAATGTTAAACCACACAAGTCCCTGATGACATGTTCATTTTTTCAGTCTTTTTTCTGTCTTTCAGCTTAGACAGTTTCTATTGATCTATCTTCATATTCATAGACTCTTTCCTCTCTTATTTATTCCATCCCGTAAGTTCTAAAATTTCAGCCATTTTATTTTTTTTAGTTTTAAAACTTCCATTGGTTGTTCTTTATATCTTCTATCTTCTACTGAAACTTTCTATCTTAAAATTTATTCCAAGAGTGTTTATAATTGTTTATTTGAACAATTTTTAAATAGCTGCTTCAAAATATTTCTCTGATAACTTCAACAAGTATTGCAACTCATCATTGGCACCTGTTGATTATCTTTTCCCATGTGAGTTAAAATTTTCATGGTTCTTTATGTACTGTGTAATTTGGGGTTGTATCCTGAACACGTTGAGTATTATACTATAAAACTCTGGATTTTGTTTACATTTTTTAGAGGATATTGATATTTTCATTTTAGCAAGCACTTGATCTAGTTAGGTTCAGGCTGCAAGTTACCATCTTCATTCTTTGGTCTATGGTTCCTATGTCAGTTCAGTTTTCAAAGACTGTAGTGCACTTCAGATCTGTTCTGGGTATGAGCTATCCATTAGCCTATCAGGAATGTAAGCAGTGGTTTGTTTCTTAGCTCAGTTCTCAACGTCTTTGGTATACTAATTATCATCAAAACCATGCATGTGCAGCTTGAGGGTGACTGGCAATAAAGTTTTGAGAATTTTTGGTGGGAGAGTGACACAATGAAGTAGGAGTGAATTCTAGGATAAAGATGTGGCAGCATATCTAGATAAAACAGAGCCACTCTAGAGTATTAGGAATTCCATAAATGGGGACTATTTTACCATCACAGGCCTTACCCAACTGGTCTCTGAGCAGTGATACCAGTGGAGACCTTTGGCAGCTGAATGAAAAAAAAATTAATTCTCATATAAATATAATCAACCCATAAAGCCTTCCATCCATAGACACCAAGTTGAAATTCTCAAACATCTCTCAGGCTGCTACTCCATGATTTCTTTTTTTCTCTGTAGGCTACGTAGACTTGAAAATAAGTGTCACCCCACTGTCAGTTATCATCATGATTACTTCCATCTGAAGATAATTTAGCATGTTTCAATTTGGCTGCTTTTGTTTTCAAGAAAAAAAAAGCACACTGAAGGAATTTTCTTAAGAAATTATCTTAACTATTTAATGCAACCCAGGTCTAAGTTCTTGCTCCTCCTGTTTCTATCTCTAATCACAATTTTAGTGATTCAATCTAGTCTCAAGACCTTAAACAGCATATATTTGCCAATATTTCCCACATTTTTATCTCTGGCCTGGACCTCCCCCTTTGTCTCCACAATTGCACATCAAACCCCTACCTGACACTTCACTTGAATAGGTAATAAATATATGAAAATTAAAATGTTTCAAATTGCAGACGCCCTGCTTCCGCCCTTACAGTACAGTCTGTTCTTGGCGCATCAGCCAGAGCGATCCTTTTAAAACCTAAGTTGGAACAAATCCCTCCTCTGCTCAGAACCCTCCATCTCACTCAGAGTCAAAGCCCAAGTGTCACAATGGCCTACAGGGACCTTCACAATCTGGTTCTGGCAACAATGGCCTCTTTGCTGTTTCTCTAATATTTCAGCATATTCCTGCTTCATGGCCTTTGTACTGGCCAGTCTTGCTCCCTGGGACTGTCTTCCTAGCTATTCACAGAGCTGGCTCCCTCATCTCTAAAAGTCTTTGCTCAACTGTTTTCTTTTTAGTGAGGCTCTCCGTGACTACCTTATCTAAAACCACAGTACCACCATTGTCTTTCCTCACATTACTTTCCCCCTACTATATTATCTAACATATTATGTAATCTATATATTCATTAATCCTCCAGAATGTGAACTCCATGAGGGCAGGGTATTTTTCTGTCATGTTTCCTGCTGTATTCCCAGGGCCTGACACATAGAAGATGCTTGATAAATATATGTTGAAAGAATGAGTAAAAATATCCCCCTGGGTCTGCTTTAACTGCGGTCTGTTTAAGACAGAAGTTTTAGCTTTTTATTGAGTGTTTCAGCGTGAGGACAACAAAAAGTTTCTGAGTATTTTCAAGAGCAGATTCAATGTCATTGATGGTGTAAGATCTTCTAAAAGAAATCAATAGTTTAGACACCTGCTGTTACTGCATCCTCCTCGAATTGAGTATCAGAAATGCCAAGAGCGTGAGGTTCTGCACAGATTGACTCTTCGCAAGGTGTTGGAAACAGGTACCGAATTAGAAACCGAGAGTTTTGTACTTGGATTGATTCACAGGTTTCAGCGTTTCAACTTTCCAAGTGCTGCTGCTGCTGCTAGTTTCTGAAATATCTTGCAAACGGCCGCCCCAGCTCTTGCTGGTGTGTGCACGTGCACACACAGCCACGCTCACGTGCTTGCCTACACCAGGTGCTGCTCCAACGCAACCCATTCCTCATCCCAGCTTAGGTATGGAGAGTTGAGATGATTGTTTAAAGAGGCTTTTGCCAGGACAGAATTTTCCAAGATCCCCGGTTTCCAAGGGAATGAGGTGTGTCTAATGGTGTCCACAGTTCCCTCCCACATCTGTCAACACAGAAATATATGACAGATAATAGGATTTCACTGCATTGTGGTGGTTTAAACAGGCATGACAAGATTGTGATTTCAAACCTGCATAAGACACAGACACCTGAGCAATTGTGGCTTCTCTGCCATCTTACTGGCAGACAAGGTTAAATAGCCTGGTGATTCTTCAGTCTTAGAACTGGCCCTCAGCCCTTCCTTCCCATCCACAGTGTAAGATTGGCCTGTATTCCCTTTTGGAAATTTCCCCCGTTTCACCATGACCCTGTGACCCCAGGAATCCAGCCCCAAAGCCCTGTAGAGTTCTGTGAATAAACTCTCTGCTGGGTTTGTAACACAGAATGATTATTTGAAGTGCTTTGTTTTTTGTGTGTCTCTGTTAAATGAGTTGAAGACACTCTCGTAGAATTAGAACCTGAAGAACATTAGATCCATTTTCCTGTAAAATACACCTACACTCAAAACAGTGTATAGTTTTATGGATGCCAGAGACTCTTAGAGCTACAGGTTAAGAATATCACATCTATTCTGTCAGTGACCTGTTTTTCTCATCAGCTTTATAGATGTATAATTAACATACAACAAAATGTACCCATTTTAAGTGTATGGTTTGATGAGTTTTGACAAATGTATACACCAGTGCAACCATTACCCCATCAAGATATAGAAAATTTCCATCTCTCGAGAAAGTTCTCTGTGTTAATTTCTAGTCAACCGCCCCCCATAAAATAACCACTATTCTGACCTCTATCACCATATATGAGCTTTGCCTGTTTTAGAACTTCATATAAGTGAAATCATACAGGTATGTACCTTTTGTATATGGCTCCTTTTGTTCAACATGTTTTTGAGATTCATCCATGTATGGCATCTATCAATAATTTATTCTTTTATATTACTGAAAAATATGTATATACCACCATTGGTTTATCCATTCACCTGTTGATGGACATTTGAGTTATTTCTAAGCTTGGAGTAGGACAAAGCTGCTCTGAACATTCATGGTCCAATCTTTGGATGTGTGATTTCTGTTCTCTTGGGTGAATACCTAGGAATGTAATAGGTAGGCATGTGTTTTTACTTTTAAAGAAACTACCAAACTTTTCCAAAGTTGTTTTTACCATTTTACATTCCCATAGCAGTGTGGAAGAATTCCAGTTGCTTTTTGCATGTCAAAAGAAGGTTCTAGGGAAAAGGCAATTGATTAACTCTCAGAGCTGACAGTAGTGGAGAAATTTTAGGTGTTAGTGGGTGGTGGAGGAGGGAGCTTCTTGGAGCCCCACAAGTCACACCACATGAGTTATCTTTCAGTTGATGTCCCTGCTTCTTCTGGGAATGTACTTCCTGATACATATGTGCACAGCAAGAAGGAAGCCAAGGAAAGGAAGTGACTTTGAGGAGATAAAGTAGGGTCAGGGCAGGGTGGAAAGGGCACTGGACTTGTAATGAAAAGACCTATCTATGTTCCAGTATCAGCTCTGCCATAGACCACCTGGTGATCATGACCCTTAGCCTGTGTCTCAGTGTTTTCATGTGTGAAATAGGGAGTATGAGTCCCACCTACCTGATTCACAAGGTTACAGTGAAGCTTAACCCTGGCAGAGAAATCATGTGTGCAAAGGCTTTACCAAGGGCAGAGATTGTGATGGCATTGATGGGGCCAATACACTGCCCAGATTCTCAGAATTCTAGAGTCTTGGGGTTCAGACAGAGAGACAAGGTGAAGGTACAGATGGCCCTACTTCCTAGGTAGGAGCAAAGTCTTATACAGAAGAGAAACCTGCCCTGCTCCCAACCTAAGGCTTTGGCTGGGGGTGGAGAGAGCATTGGTATGGACAATTGCAAGGCATCAGAAATTAGAGACCTGGGTGCACTCTCCGCTGGGTTAGCAATAAACAGGGTAAGTCCTTTTAACTTCCCTGAGCTTAAATTTCCTCACTGGCAAAATGGAGATGATAGTATCTTCCTTTCCACCCCTCTCTGAGAGTTGAAAGAAGTGTGTGAGATGGGAGCACCCTTGCCAACAGCTGCCCTGTGCCTGTGAACAAGTTGGAGTGGAAGGATGGCTGGGGCTAGGCTTGGAGCTGCCAAGCAAGCCAGGGATTTGGAGCCCGGGACACCCAGGCTCAAGTCCTGCAGAAGCCCCCACTCACCTTGCTTAACATCTCAGGCTTCAGGACCCCTATATGTAAAATGGGGGTAGTGATACCTCCAGGGCTGCAGGATCAAATGAGTCAAAGAATGTGGAGAAAGTGCCAGGCCCAAGGTTGGGCAGAGCAAAGCTGCTCAGTAAATGAGGTAGGTGGCGACTGAGTGAGAAGGTTAAAACTACCTCCACTGTACGCTAGCCCTGCGACCTCGACGAGTGTTTTATTACTTATTCTCCCCCACTTGTGTGGGATCACAGGGAAGCACGCTGTGAGATGGAGATGGAGACATGAGAGCAAGAGGTTTACTGAGGAATGTTCTTGGGATCAGCCGCAGTGGGAGAGCAGGGAGGTGCGGAGCTGCTGCGATGTCCTCAAAGGAGAACCCAATCGAACCCCTGGGAACTCCAGAGCTGAAGAAGCTATGCTAAGTTGTCCAGAATTGAGGTGAGGCAGTGAGCCTTTATACCTCCACATCCTTGAATGTGGGTGTGACCTTGAGGGAAGTTTCTGGAGGGGCATTAAATGTGAACTGTCCCCTGTGAACATGCCCAGCAGCTGGGGGGAATGAGTGCCTCAGTCCTGAAGGGGACATCTGGGCAGCATGCCACAGCATCCACTATATCTCTCTGTGCCTCAGTTTCCTCGCCTATAAAATGAGGCTACTGATAGTGCCTCCCTCATTGGTTTAAATCAGTATTAAAATAGTTAATTAATACATACAAAGTCCTTAAAATGGTGGTTGGTGCATATTATCCATAGTACTAGTATTTTAGAAAACATTCAATAAATTCTTTTCAAATGAATAAATAGATGAATGAGCTCTTTCAACCCTGTCCAGAATAAAAAACAAATGTATTTGCCCATTTGGTGGTGGGGCGGGGGGATAGCCCACTAGCCAGGCGACAAAGCATTTGGCTGGCAAGCAGGGAATTGAATGTATTTTAAACCATGGGATTCATGCACAGAGGAAATTTAAATCTCCTTTTCAAAACATTTGCTGCACCTGAGGGTCCACTATTCCCCATGTGCACGTTGCCAGAGTCCTTTACCCTCAGTGTGTTGAGCTGCAGTATGGGGATTTGACAGCTGAAGACAGCTCAGCAGGGTGCAGGAAAGCAGACATTTAATGTGCTTTGACAATACAAAGGGTTATATAAACGACCCAGTTTCTGTAATTTTGCTGTAACTGTCATGAGAATTGCTATAGACAGATACGGAGAAGGCCCTGTTTATGCACTTAAACTTTAAAAGGTTTAACCACTAAACACACAGTCTCTTTCTCTTCCCCTCCCCTCCTCACAATCCTGCATTTCAATTGCATGGAGGTCGGGGCATGGGGCCAGGGGATGGCACTTGAAATAACGGGTTGCCTTTATCTGCCCAGCTCCTGGTCCAGAGCCCCACTTTCCGACTCTCGGGCCAAGTGCCTGCCCCTGGCCAGCCTTCTCTGGAAGATTCCCTTCCTTACCTGCTCACGACAAGATACCAAGAGGGGGAGGGATGGCAGGAAGTGAAATGCACTGGCTCTGAGCTCACGGCTTTTGCCCAATTTAAATCTGGTTCCCGTCCCAGTGTTCAAAGCACGTTGCTGTTTGATTCTTGCCTTCTCGTCTCAGAAGACTTTTCCCCAGGTGGGGGTGGGGAGAGTTCTAAAGCCAGACAGACAGGAGGCGGGAGGGTTTATGCAGGCAGATACCACAGGCTTCCAAGCTAAGTGCCTTAGCAGGGAGAGCTCCCGGCTGCTGCTGACATTTCTCAGACAGGAGATCAATAAGTGGGCAGAGCTTGAAAAGCAAATCATGCTTCGACCTGCCCTGGGGAACCCTCAGCAACTGTCATGGCAGAGGAGGCGTCCCAGAGGAGGCCAGGAAAGACAGGGGGACGCAGATAGCCTTGATACAGATGAGATGGGGGCAGGGAAATCGGGACTGCCCAAGGAGATGAAAGGGGCAGATGCTGCCATTCCTCCACCCCCAGCTTCCCTTCACAGTTCTTGCTGAGTGTGTTAAGATCCCTGACTTCTGCCTCCCAGGTAAAACCAGACATTTGGAGGTGGGTTTGCAGCTGATGTAGCATTTCCAACCCAAATGAGCCTGTCCTAAGCATGGAAAGCTGCCCCAGCTGGAAGCCCCTGTATCTGTGGTTGAGTCCCTCCTAGAGACAGAAGCCTCATTCCCTGCCCAACCAGCATCCACGAGGAATTTAAAGATTTCTCCACGCTCCACTCAGATAGGCAAAGAAATTTTCTAAAGCAGACAGGCACGTGTGCACACGCAGAAGTGGACCACAGAACTGGAAGTGGCCACTAAACTTGGTTCCAATCTGGTAAGCCTGGTCCACTCCAATAATTTAAACAATCTCATTTGGAAATTCAGTCTCTTTGGCTTTAAATAGTCCCTGTCTTAGTCCATTTTGTGTTGCTATAAAGGGATGCCTAAGACTGGATGATTTATAAAGAAAGAAGGTTTGTTTATTTGGCTCACGAGTCTGATGTCTGGAAAAGTTTAAGATTAGGAATCTGATGAAGGCCTCAGGCTGCTTCTACTCATGGTGGAAGGTGAAGGGGAGCCAGCGTGTGCAGAGATCATATGGTGAGAGGGAAAGCAAAAGAAAGAAGAGGGAGGTGCCAAACTCTTAACCAGCTCTAGCAGGAACTAATAGATTGAGAACTCACTACCTGGAGAATGGTGTGAAAGCATTCATGAGGGATCCACCACCATGATCCAAACACCTCCCACTAGGCCTCACCTCCAACACTGGGAGTCAAATCTCAACATAAGGTTTGAGGGGACAAACATCCAAACCACAGCAATCCCTCTTTCCATTTTGTTCTTCTCTTGATCCTTTCCAAGATGGCACCTGGGTATGGGGTGGGAACATGCTACATTCTCATGGTTATAGGGGAAGGGGATCTACAGTATACCTTTCCACATTCTGGGTCCTTCATGTCTCTACAATAGGCATCCATAATGCTGGCAACTGCTGAGGTCAGTGATTAGTGAGCTTCTGGTGTCCTCTCCCAGGGCTTTGTGTTCCTTCTTGCTGACTTGTCCCCTACTTAGCCCTGGATGCTATTGAAAACCCCTTGAGGCATGGTCATGACCCCTATTCAGTCTCCCATTCAGATGGACCAAGCAGTTCACTTGGCTGTAGGATACTTTTCGCTCCATAGTGGTAACTCCCTCTGGTGAGTTCTCTAGCCAGTGTCTTGACAACATTTATGTTATCCTAGGGGCCTTTGGACACTTCTGGGATCTCTTGTGTGCCAAATGGAGCCCAGGTTAGCTCAGTAATGCTGACTTGGATTGCTCTTTGCCTCCCAAGTAGCTGCCCCAGGTTATTACAGGTGTGCCATGCTGGACCAGCCCCTCCTGGAGTCCCAGACAGAGTAGATGACTGCACTTCTGCCCTTGGCTTTTCCCTTCATTCCAATTAGACAACTCCCCACTCTGAAACCTTGGTCCAGACAGTACGAAAAGGAGCAGGATGCTCTGGTCTGGTTGAGACTTTGCCTATGTCATATACACTGCCTTCCTGACCCAAGCTTCTCATGGTTTAGCCTTAATGGCATAGGCTAGACAGAAAAATAATGGCTTCCTGCCTTGGTTTGAGTTCTCTTGAAAGCAGAGCATGACACAACGTCTTGGGTGAAGGTAGTTTATTTGAGAAGCGATCTCAGTGAAGAAGTAAATGAAGGAATGAAGGAAAAAAGAGAGAATGCGAAAGGGCAGAAAGAAACCCTAACAAAATGGAGGGCAACAGGGAGTGATTTCTCAGAAAAGTGTAAAGAATGTCTTGTAGAATTGTCCACTGGAAGGAAAGGCAACTGGGGCATTTATTCACCAGCTGCCATCTGACCTTGGTTGAGAATTGTCCCTGGGGGTGTTAACTCCCTTCCAAACACATAGACCAGACAAACTCCCACATGGATAGAGAAGGCCCAGGGGCAGAAAGAAGATAGACCTACTCAGCTTGAGATGAATCTACCAACTGCAGCTGCAGTTGAACTTACAGGTGGGCCAAGGGGATGATAAGGGTCTCCAGAAGTGTCAGACATACTTCGTCAAAGGGAATTTAAACTAGGAGGAATTCTCCAGAACTGTTTACTTATTATTGTAGCCTTAAATATCTGGTCTAATCTCCTTGTTTTAAGGAGAGAAAACTGGGGCCCAGAAAAGTTCTGATTTTTCCAAGGTCAAAATGGTCAAACACTGAGTCATAACTAGAACCTGGGTGCCGGAGATTTATGTAAGATTTCTCTCTGTTGTATCATACAGATCCATTTAGCCAACAATGGTATCTTCATTGACTAGCCATGGTGTTCATAACATTGCAAAGTATAATTATAATTTCTACTTTCAAGTAATTTGCAATCTAGATGATGAGAGAAGTTTGGTCCTTAGTCTTCATTGTATGCACTTGCCAGAAAGGGGACTGGCTTAAAATAGACATCCCACAGAGTGGGAGAAAATATTTGCTCTCTTCACCACTGATAAAGGCCTAATAACAAGAATCTATCTAGAACTTAAAAGAACTAACAAGAAAAAATCAAACAATCCCATCAAGAAATGGGCAACAGAAATGAACAGAAACTTCTCCAAAGAAGACAGAATAA
>CAUYPO010050475.1:0-22915 GCA_963574435.1 Cheirogaleus major | reverse complement strand
GCTCACAGCAACCTCAAACTCCTGGGCTCAAGCGATCCTTCTGCCTCAGCCTCCCGAGTAGCTGGGACTACAGGCATGCGCCACCATGCCCGGCTAATTTTTTCTATATATTTTTAGCTGTCCAAATAACTTCTTTCTATTTTTGGTAGAGACGGGGTCTCGCTCTTGCTCAGGCTGGTCTTGAACTCCTGAGCTCAAACGATCCACACACCTCGGCCTCCCAAAGTGCTAGGATTACAGGCGTGAGCCACCACGCCCGGCCTACTTTATTCTTTAATAATTCCCTTTTCTTATTTAGAATACTGTCGTCTCTTTCTGCCCTTTCCCCCTCCCTCTGCTATTTTCCCAGGGGTGCAGGATGGCTTGAGCTGTTTCCTGCCTGAGCTTTGCTGTCTAGTACCCCTCCCTGCACAACTCTGGTCAGAGTAACCCTAAGGCACTAATTCTAGGCTCGAGCTTGGCCTGCCTGACTGAGACTCTGCAGCCACTAATCCCACACCCCTCTGGGCACCCTCCCACCCAGGGACGTGGTACTGCCTGTGTGCACGGGAGCCCGGCAGCAGCTGGTGCCACACAATGCTTGTTCTCATCTTGGCAGCTTTGGCTTTTTAGAACCCAGCTGATGCCAGGGTTGCCGGGCTTCCCTGCAGAGGTGATGTGCCACTTCATACTAATAAACAGATGTCAATCCTATAAACTTTCAAGACCTGCTGCTTTCTGTCTTCTGTCTTTGTGATGAAAGATGTTCAAGATAGGCACATAGTTTAATAAAACCAGGCTAAATGCAACTGCCTACGTGTAAAATATCGTTCTACCGGGCTAGCTGTGTGCCTTTGCACGAGTTGCTTAACCTCTCTGAATCTCTCCTGTTGCATCTTTAAATTGAGGTTAGTGATACCCAGGCCACACAGTTTGTGCCAGGATTTAATAAGATAATGCCTGTGGAAAGCACCTTGCCCAGGTCTTGGCACATTGTATGTGCTCAGTAGATAATTCCCTTTCTCACATGGAGTCCCAAGCAGGAGAAGAAAAAACCAAATAAACTCTCTGATGTGCTGCCTTGCTCTATGCAGTGATCTGTGCTTGGCAGATTTCAGATACCTTCAAACCAAAGTAAAAGAGCTTTAATTATGCCCTCGTTTGTGGTTTGGTCTGGTTGCGTTATTAACCGATTGGAGAATACTGCCTGCCCTCTTGCCGCTGCAAAGTGAAGGGCTGGCAGGGAGTCAGGAGCTGGAAGTCAATGCTTTCCTTGCCGGGCTCCCAGCTGCCCTGTCTCGGAGCTGGGGTTGGCAGTGTCATCTGCTGGGTTCAGAGACTGGCCAGGTGCATCAGCGTGGGCAGCTCCCCTCTCGTACCGCATCCTGAGCACGTGTGTCTTTGGCTCTTGTAGATAGACTTGCTGTTGCTCTTCACTCTTCATTCACTTAATTTCAGTCGTGCAGACCCAGTTACACAAATGACAGGTGCGTAACGGTTTGATTTGTAACAGGCAGGTAGCTAGATGTTCAGTGTGACTCTGGAGCCAGACTGCTCGGATTGCAACCCCTGTTCTGTCTGATAACCGGGTGGCCTTAGGAGTACGAAGCCTCAGTTTCTCTCTCTGCAAAATGGAGTAGTGATTGATAGCGGTCATCTCATAGGATTGTAGATGGTTAGCAGGATTAATCTGTGAAAGAGCTTAGCATAGTTCCTGCTATGTAATAAATGCTCAATAAAAATTACTTGTGTTAATATTAGTAATAGCTAACATTTGAGTACTTGTTATTACAGAATATATTTTAGCCAAGTGGGCATTGTTGGTTCTCTGCACAGGGAACCCTGTCCTTCCTTGCCTGAGGTTATAACACTGGAGATGCATGCTCCTTAGATGAACCTAAGTTCTGACTTGTCACCAGGAGAAGACTGTGGGTGGCCTGTGTACCTCTGCTGTCTTCCTTCAGGCTGTTACCCAGCTCAGCCCTTATCCCAGCCCCTAAATTTCCCTGGGTCTCTGATCCTGAACTCACACTGCCTCTCCTTACATCGCAGGGTCGTCTTGGCCATTGGTGCTGGGTGGCAAGATGTGTGCATTCGCCTGAGGCCTTGTAGTGCCTTGTAGTGACAATGCCGCTTGTTCTGTGAGTGCACTAGCCCAGGAACTCTACGAGGTCGGCTCCTTTCAAACGTGATCGCTATTCACTTAATGTCACAGATAGAGTAATTATCACACCTGGAACCTGCCCTTTCCTATCTGTGTAACAAAAGGGTGGGTCCCTTGCTCTCACATAAGAAAAGGGGCAGGCCTTGCTTTCTACATGCTCATTTAGGCTGTTTGTGCAGGCAAATCAGCCAGGCCCTTGAGTGGAAGTATAACAGTTGAATCTTGTTTTTCCATAGGTTGTTTGAATGATTTCATTTTGCATCATTCAAAATTGTCATTCTATGACATCTAGTTCATAAATGCCATTTGCCCTGAGCACTTTTCTGTTACATTTAAGAATAACATACATTAAAGACAGTCTGCAGTTTTCTGAATTATGCAGTCTGGGAAGCATTGTGGCATTAATTTCTTGCTAGAAATGAAGTAAAAATCCACATAGAGTGTCTCTCCCTTTGTTTACATGCCCAACACTCTACTTATATTTGTGTGTTTTATTCATTTATGACTCTAATTTTTATATATGGGCATAGCAATATATATATTTTGTAAGACGTACACATTTAACATGTGGAATGTGGAAGGACTGAGGTTATGTTTTGCCCTGTCTGCACTATCAGTAGTCATTTTTTCCCAATATTTTATTAGGAAAAAATTTAAACATAAGAAAGTGGAATTATACAGTCAATGCCCATATACCCACTGTCATGATTCTCCAATTAACATTTTGCTGTATTTGCTTTATGATGTAGTTATATCCCTCTCTCCATCACCGTACCCGTCCATTTCCATCTTCTTGTTGTTGTATTTTTCAGCAAGTTGCCTGCTGTCCCTTACCATGGCCATGTGCTTAGTTTGCAGGAAGCATATATTGTATCTTGAGTCTTCCCTAAACCTCTCTCTTGCAGAGACCTGGACACCGATTCATGAATTCCAGACCCCTCCCAGTGACCTCACCTAGAGCTCTGTCCCTATGCCCGGCCCTGACGATTCTGATTCTCACTGTGCATTTAAAAGAAGGATGTTCAAGATGCTGGATCTATCATTTTACTTCCTCAAAGAGACTTAAGTAGAATCCAGAGAAAATGCTCTCTGGTGCTTTTGCGCAAGCCAAATAAAGTATCGGTGTCTTTTAAGGCTCTGACAAACACAACTCCATGGGCAGATTGATGTAGCCTCTGGTTTCCCCTGTGGTTATTTTTTCCAGAATTCTCTGGTCTGAGCAGCCTCCCTCACCCTCCAGCCATGCTGACCTTTGAGGCGAAGGAACTCTCTGCTGGCCTCAGTCCCTGGCCTCAGGACTGTCCTGGCTGGACTGCAAGGCTCAGAAGACATGAGGGCCTGGCCGGGTGGGGACTGCCCATTTGCTTTAAGTAAAGGCTTTCTCCCTTGTGACAATATTGCAATAATTGCCGTGTAACATGCGCATTCTGTAAAAAAATAATTGTGAAAAAGTTAAAAACATGCCCTTCATATAATTAGAGTGAACCCAAGTCAAATACTGTTTTATTTAACTCATTAATGAGGGAACCAGTACGTTGGTGAAGCCAGATCAAAGTAGCCTTTGAAGAACTGGGTATTTATAGGCATTTTGAAATAAAAAAGAATGATAGAAGAGAACCATTAGGTAAGTGTGGGGGAAATTGTGTTGTACCATTCAGATCAGCCTCAGGTAGTCTGGCTGCTGGGAGTACTGCCAGCAGAAAGCTGTCAGCTGTCACTTCCCTTCAGGATGGCCTTGGCCGAAGAGAGGTTCCCTGTCTGAAGCCAGGCATTCTGCATCCACTGCTGACCCTGGAGCTGGTACACAGACCAGTCCTCTTACCCCTGCTTGGATCTCTGGAGTCATCCACCTGTCTTGAGCACTGCCCACAGGGTCAGTTAAGATTTCTGTTGAAACTACATCCCAGCCCAAACCCTCAGGCTACCCAGACCTGCGCCCTTCCTTCCATTTTCTGTAGGAGTTGACCTCTAGAACATTCCTTCATAAGCTTGCAGCCCACTAATATCCATTACAGGGTCAGCTTCCTTGGAAATCCA
The DNA here is from genome assembly GCA_963574435.1 of Cheirogaleus major. Lineage (NCBI taxonomy): Eukaryota > Metazoa > Chordata > Mammalia > Primates > Cheirogaleidae > Cheirogaleus > Cheirogaleus major. Next base: position 18,735 of record CAUYPO010050475.1, on the reverse strand, counting down.
AATCTCTGATGGATATGCAATTAGTGAATGTCCTACAGGGCAGTATTTTTATAACTTTGGGGGTTATCTTTTCTACTGTCTAGAAATCTATAAGTTAGCATGTAGCTTCACAGTGTCCAAGCCCTTCATATATAGTAAATACTAAAATCAAACCCAGGTATATCCCTGCACATCAGGGTTTGGCAAACTTGCTGTGCAAAGAGCCAGATAGGAAACATGGTGGGTTCCGCAGGCCACACCGTCTTTGTCACTCTCCCACAACTCCTGCACTCTGCAGTTGGACAGGGTGCAGCCCTGGGGACTGCACAAATGGGTATGGCTCCATTCCAAGGATGCTGTACTTCCCAAAATATGTGGCAGATGGGATTTGGCTGAGAGCCATAGTATGGGGACCCCTGTCCTAGATAAATAAATAATAAACAGTGTCCCAGTGTGACATTGAAAGGACAAGCTGCCCTCCCCATCTTTGCGATATCTAACCTCATACCCACCTACAAGGTGCTAAAATTACTATTTTGTAAATGAAGAAGCGGGCTCAATGAGGTCTTCGTGGTATTACTCCCTACGTAGATGAGGGTACTTGAAAATTGAACCTGGCAGATCTAACCCTGAGGCTCACTCTGACCTTGCTCTTATCAGCCTACCTCCCTGAGTCATGGGATGCACTGGGACAGTTTGTAGCCACTATTTGGAGAAAAGCACTCAAAGAACAGAGCTGACTGCAGATTCTTAGAACACAGAGGTATCTCAAGAGTCCCCCTCGCGCCACACTCTCCCTGCCATATCCTCTGGAATTGTCCCAGAATAGGCAGATTTACCTGTGAGCAGGGCAGTTGCAATGTAGGAGGGCTTATCCTCTATGGCTTTAGACGAATTTCCCAGCCTGGAGGGCGATCCCTGTGCCGTGTTCCTGACATGAGCAGGAGGCGAGAGCAGCTTATTGCACAGAGGCTTCCTGGCATGGGGTGGAGCCCTTACTGTGGCAGTGCCACTCACTGGCTGTGCCACATGCTCGCTGTGCCACCGAGCAAGCCCTTTGGTCAGCCTGAGACTCTGTTATCACAGCTAAGAAACACGGAGGTCTCTGCAGCCCTTTCCAGCTCTCCCTGTGTAGATGTGCATTTGACACAGGGCCTGGGTTCCAGTTCTGACTCCTCTCACCAGCTGTGCTACTACCCCCAAGCAAGTTTCTTAATTCTCTCTGTGCTAAATGTCCTCATATGTAAAGTGCGGGTGATGATAGTATCTCTTTAACATAGCTCATACAAAAACGAAGTGAGTATTAATGTACGTCAAGCTCAGAACGATAACCTGGTACATGGTGCTGTGAAAGTACGTTATTTTTGTTACTGTTATTTTTAGCAGTTAGTATGGTGCTTGGCTAGTAATAGGTGGTAAGTATTCTTTAATGCATAAATGAGCCACATAATAAATTAGACTCAGAATAAGTTCCAGGACAGTGCTCTCCAATAGATCTTTCTGCAGCGACAGAAACGCACCGTATCTGCCGTTCAACAGTGTAGGCAAATGGCCACATGTGGCCGGTGGGCACTGACGTGGGTAGCGTGACTGAGGAAGCGCGTTTTCAATTTCATTTGAATTTAATTGCTCTAATCTTGTATAGCCACATGTGGCTAGTGGCTACCCTGTTGGACAGTGCAGTTCCAGAGCATTCAGAGGTTATGATTCTCTTGGTCTGTGTCTTAGTTGGTTTGGGCTGCTATAACAAGATGCCATAAACTGGGTGTCTTATAAAGAACAAACATTTATTTCTCATAGTTCTGAAGGCTGAGGGGTCTAAGATCAAGGTACTGGCAGGTCTGGTGAGGGTCAGCTTTATGGTATAGATGGCACCTTCTCACCGTGTGCTCAGATGGCAAAAGGGGCCGGGCAGCTTGAGGGAGCCTCTGTGATGAGGGCACTAATCCCACCGAATCACCTCCCGAAGGCCCCACTTCCTAATACCATCTCATTGGTCATTAGGTTTCAGCATATGAACATTCTAAAGGGACTCAGACATTCAGACTTGTAGCAGTCTAGTATCAGCAATTTTCAAACATCTGTAGGTGATTAACATGCAGCCATAATTGAAAACCACAAGACTAGAACTTTAGGTCAGTATTTTTTCATCCATCCATGCAATAAATAAATATTTATTAAGTTCTGTACACCAGTTACTTTTCTAGGCAGTAGCAATCAGCAGAGATAAAGTTTTGGCTTTCAAAGAACTTGCAGGCTAGTGGGGATTAAATGATATGAAAGCACACAGTAGACAGACACTTCTGTGCTTGAATGCAAGGAGGACAAAGAGGGTGTTGTCCTAGAGACTGGCTCGGAAGGCAAGGTGGTGCTGGTTGCAGGAACGCCTCTCTTAGGAGGGGAAGTTTCGCCTAAGACCTGTTTGGAGAGAAGAAACCTTGTCATGACCTGGAATCAGAGTGTCATCATCTGGGATAAGAGTGTTCCAGGCAGATGCAACAACACATTATCTCAAGTTGGGGATGGGTTTGGCCTGTGTGGCTTGAATGGTGAGCACAGAGGATGGTGGTAGGAGATGAGGAGGGCAGGGGTGGGATTTTACAGCCCCTTGCAGGATTTTATTCCAGGTGCTATGAGGAGCCATTGGAAAATATGGAGCAAAGTGCTGTGATGTGACTTTTGCACCCCACATCTCCCTAATTGCCAGGCAATGCATGGATGACAGGGAGAGGCGGGCAAGCGTGGTGGTAGCTCAGGTGACAGGTGATAATGACCGCTTCACAGGTGATGATAGTGGAGACACAGGAGTGGGCAGGTGGGGCTCTACCAAGGTAGATCAACAGAACCTGGAATGTAGAGGCATTGGGGGAAGGTCCCTAGCACTGACTGCCTTGGAGTGGAGGGTGGGGCTTGAGAGCCCTGAGGCAGCATTTCTGATTTTAAGATTCCTCCTACCACCTGGGGATCTTGTTAAAATGTGAGTTCTGACTCTTTGGGTCTGGGGCAGGGTTTGGGATTTTGCATTTCTAAAAGGCTCTCAGGTGACGTCAGAGCTGCTCCTGCTTGAGCCCCCCTTGACCTAGCAAGGGCTCACTCGCCCTGTATGTGCTTGTGCCACACAGGGGCGCAAAGCAGCGACCCCTCCAGAAGGTCAGGGAGGTCTTCAGAGCAGGTTGCAGCTAGCTTGGAGGAACTCTCTAGACTTGAATTTGAGTATGTTGTCCCAGATCCACAGGGGCGTCTTGGATCGGTGGCCCTGAGCCTCTAGAGATTGAAGGAATTGGCTTTGTGAGGACGCAGAAGTCCCTGCTCCTTTGTGTGTCCTTTGGGAACAGAGTTCCGGGGCAATTATTTCAGTGCCTGTAGCAGTGTAGGCACATCTCTTCAAGTCCAATCTTTAGAACTACATTCGAGGGGATGTATTTTACATGAAAAAGATGGCTTTAAAGTAAAACGACCCGTGGGCATGAAGGCAGTGTGGCTCTCTGTGTATAACTAACTCTGTGTTATTACCACAGTGCATTTACTTGCTGTCTGGCTGGGAGGAATGAGACTTGATCACTTGACACATTAACAATAGGATGATCAGTTTCAGCAGAAAGGAAGTTCGACTCCAAAGTGATTCCTCTGGCTGTGAATCCATTTCTTAAGGAAACAATGAAACGGGAAAGGAAGTGTCAAGAAGTTTAATATGATGTATTTTGCTGCAGGGAATTACTATAAGTGAAACCTATTACCAGATCCTAGAATTTAGGGCTATTTTGAAACGCGTGTATTTCCTTGTAGAGAAGGGGCTAGCTCAACCATATTGATCGTCCAGGGCCGGCACAGAGTGTTTTATTAAGGCAGGGTTCCATAAGGAAGCTTTTTGTAAATGAAACTAACATTTGATTACTGGGAGAAAATTACTGCGACTTGCCATCTGGTTTCCCAGCCAATACCTTTGATTCATGGTGCTTCTAGTAGTTCTTAATAATCTGTCTCATTTCATATGATATGAGATATTGAAGCTATTTTCTTGACTTCCTCCAGCCTAAACACTTAGGGTTATTGCAGCAAGCACACACTCCAGCCTTCTTCTCTCTAATCTTTTGAGTTCTCAAGTGCTGTGGCATTTATCATTACAGGTTATTAAATTATCATGTGGTGTTTTCCATTTTTATTATGTTCTTCACTTCTAATGAATGCAAATCTTCTTTTCGGTGCCCACACAGATTTTTTAACTAGGCAACGTAGGGGACAATGAACTGTTTAGACCCAGCCGTAGTCAAAATGACCAATATGCTCTCTTGTTTTTGAGTAGGAGGTGATTCAGTAAAACCACTCAACCTGTTTGCGGTTTTACTCCCTTAAAGAAGCCTGCATCCTCCAATTCCCAATGTTTGTTTGTCCTATTTGTTTCCCTTCCATTTCTGGAATTATAGCTAATTCCAGAGATAGCTGATTAAAAGGGGGGGAAAAAAAAACATGGTTTAAGAGAGCCCTTAATGAAATATCTTCAGTTCATAATATGGTCATAGAATTAAGGCTGGGACTTTTCCTGTGTCTATAGAAATGCTTCCAGCATAAGCATAGGCACATGCACCTCTCTACCCTGTACTCTAGAAACCAGCACATTAGTTCTTGGATGAGAGCTCAGAGTGATGGCCCCATCACAAAGCTTAAAAAGCTTTATTTATCTGCAACAAAATAAACGTCAGATCCATGGTGCAGTCACAGTTGCTTCTCAGGTGGGACTCCAGGCGGAAGTGACACTTGGAGGTGCTTTCTCAGGAGAGAGACAGTACCCAGTGTAAATAGAGGTGAGCCTTACACAAGGTGTTCATCATCGGGATGTGCTTTATCTTGTAAGAACTCAATTGGAATTGTATTTAGAAAATCTCTCTATGATACTAGGCATGATTCTGCTGAGAGGTGTCATAGGCTTTTAGGAGCCGGACAGTCCTGAGTTGAAATCCTGTCTTTGCCACTTTCTAGCTGTGTGATCTTAGGAAAGATAGGTAGCTCTTCTGATCTTCAGTTTCCTCTGGAAAATGGAGGTAATAGAGCCTTCTTGGCAGCTGGAAAGTTGTGAGAATTCACAATAACGTAAAGTAAGTTCCTACCATGCTGTTTGCCATTGTCTCTACAAATTGTTGCTTTTTAAACAAAAACATGAAGAAGTTGGATGTTCCAACTAATGTCTTATGCTGGTTTTTAACATTCTTTGGATCAAAGTAAAAAAAATCAACAGCCTTCTCCTGATTTCTGACTGTTTTCTTCACCCTGGCTCTTTGGACTACATGAGAACACTGCTGTAGGTTTTTTCCCAGCTGATGCAAACGCTGGGTCTGTCATCTTGCTCAAGTCAGTCTTCCTGGATGCTGGTGGCTGAGTGGTTTGGTTTGTTCTCATGGGCTAGGCTGAATCTACCCTGCAAGCCCAGCTCTAGCAGCAGTGTGCACAGGGTGTTTGCTCTATTTTCCGACCTGTCCAGGGAGGCATCCTGCGGTGGTGACATGTCAGCATGAGGTCGGGTATGGGAGAGGAAAGGGATCTGTGCCTGAAGGGCAAAGCCTGGTGAAGTTGAGCCTGAGAGGGAATCTTGGCTCTAGACACACAGCGTTTTTTAATTAGAAATTTCATGAGATGCAGAAAGCACGTGCTCATGGTTTGTTTCTGGAGTTCTTGGCTTGCATGAGGTGTCTCTTTTGACACATCTTATTTCTAAGTGTGAAGTCAGAGGGAGCGAGTGTGACCCAGTTAACATCGTAGGACTCCAGCATTCCCTGGGGATGCATCTGGTGACCATCCATCACAAATCAGGCTCCCTGCTCAAGAACAGAGCCATAATCCCATGTCACCGGTGCACACGGCAGCATGTTCTCAGCCCATTGGTCCCAACTTAGGCAATAGCCACTGTCTTACTGAGATTAAGAATGTATATCTTAATAGAATGAGGTTAAGTCCTGTATATCCAGTTGGAGAGACAGTGCCTCCCTTGTAGAAGCTGGTGATCACAGTCTTTCTAGAGAGTGCATTTTCTCTTACATTTGCTAATATTTCTAAGACCATCTTAGACCTGCTTGTCTATGCAGTTTCCCCAAACAATGTTTCTCTCTTGGCTTTCAGCTTTTATTAGACACAAACATCTCGTTTCTACAATTCTTCTCCGTGTTGGGCCTGGCTCCCTTATTCTCTGGCCTCCAGAACCATTTGAATCTCTTTTGAAGGGCTGAGAAGGCTGCATTCACTTCCTCCTTTCTAATGGATCTGGAAAAACTCAGTTAAAGGAATTTAACGTTTAGATCCACAGGATACTAGCATTGTACTCAGTGTGTTGGGGACTTCTCTTAACTCTGAGATCCCAGAGCATCCTTTCTCAATGGAGGGGATATGACCCCTACTAGAGGGGAAATTACTTCTTGTGGGTGGGGGAGGGAGGCAAAAAATGCTTTTTTTGCATATAGCATAAATATATATACAGATATACATTTTATCTGTGGTATTAAAATGTCTTGGGAGGCAATTAAGAAGAAATGCCTAAAATAGTTCTTAGGGGTAATAATGAAAAAAGTTTAAAAAACATGGCTCTAGAATTTTATTCTCCATGGCTCATATCACCCATTCACAAAAAAATAATGCCTAAAAGGAAACTCTTTGCTTTTTCCTTGGGATGAAGAGGTGGCCAGGTGCCGTTCTGGGAGGAGTGAAGGCCTGGTGTGTTCCCACCTGAAGAGCCACTGAGAACTCTTTGGGGAAAGTCCTCTATGAGGTTAAACAGCATTGGAATCTCCCAGAGGAGTGTCAAAATACCAACTTCTGGGCTCTGCAAGTGTATTCCAGAATCTTCTGGAACTCTGTACATTGCATGGGTGATTCCTAAATAGCCAAACCAACACCAAGTCCATCACCTTGATATAGAACAAGGAAAGAGAGTGGCTTAGAAGGGAAGCTGGCCCCGTGCCCAAGTAGGACTATGTTGCAGGTGGTTCCCCACTTGTCCCCGCTCACTTCTCTGCTTTGGTAAAGTGGACTTTGCATGGTTAGCTCACCAGCTGTACTCCTGCCTGCCTTTCCCACCTTGATGCATTTGCTTATTGGGTGTTCTCTGCTTGGAGTCCCCTGTCTTTCATCTTAACCTATCAACATTCTACAAGATCTAGTTCCCACGACTCTTCTTGCAGGAAGCTTTTCATGAACCTCCCCCCATATTCTCCCGTTTTCTCAATACATTTACCACATTCCACCTTACATTTTGGTCCTTTCTATGTGTTGTCTTTTTTTTTTCTTTTGTACTGAGGTATAATTTATATGCCATAAAATCCATTCATGCTAAGTATACAAGTCAACGATTTTTTTGTTTGTTTGTTTTGAGACAGAGTCTTGCTCTATTGCCCTGCCTAGAGTGCAGTGGTGTCATCATAGCTCATTGCAACCTCCAGTTCCTGAGCTCAGGCAGTTCTCCTGCCTCAGCCTCCAGAGTAGCTGGGACTACAGGCGCACACCACACCCAGCTAATTTGTTCTACTTTTAGTAGAGACAGGGTCTCACTCTTGCTCAGGCTGGTCTCAAATTCCTGACCTCAAGTAATCCTTCTGCCCTGGCCTCCCAGAGTGCTAGGATTTACAGGTGTGAGCTACTGTACCCAGCCGATATTTAACAAATTCATAAAGTTATGCAACCATCACTACACTCAGTTTTAAATAATTTCTATTGCTCCAAAAAGTTTGCTCATTCATGCCCATTTATGGTCAGTCCCTTCCCCAGGCAACCTGCTTTCTTTTATAGATTTCCTTTTGCTGGATAATTTATATAAATGGAATCATACAAGATATAGTCTTTCACATCTGGCTTCTTTCAATTAGCATAATCTTTTTGACATGTACTGACAGTTTGATCCATTACATTGCTATTATTCCTTAGTATTGGAATATAGTGGATACTGGATTTATTGGATTTTGTTAGTATTAGATTTGTGGGTATATTACATTTTGTTTCTCCATTGACCACTGATGGACATTTGAGTTGTTTCCAGTTTGAGGTCATTATGAATATTGCTGCTAGTTGCAGTCTTGGTGTAGACATATGCTTTCATTTCTCTTGGGTAGATACCTGGGGAGGAATTGCTGGGTCATGTGGTAAGTTTACATTTAACTTTTTAAGAAACTGTTCAACTGTTTTCGGAAGTGGCTGTAACCTTTTGCCTTTTACACTCCCACCCACAATATCTGAGTGTTCCAGTTTCTCCATATTCATGTGAATACTTGGTATTGTCTGTATTTTTTTTATTATACACATTCTACTAGGTGGGAAGTGGTATCTCATTGTGATTTTTATTTGCATTTCCCTAAAGACTAATGATGCTAACTAAGCATCTTTTCAAATGCTAATTAGACATTTATCATCTTTGGTGAAATGTCTATTCAAATTACTTGTCTATTTTTAATTGTTATTGTATTGTTGAGTTCTAAGATTGGTAGAAAGTGTTGTTCAAATCATCTTTATCTTTACTGATTTTCTGTCTAGTGTTTTAGTCAATTATTAAGAGGGATATTAACTTCTTCAACTATTACAGTTGAATTATTTTTCTTTTCATTTTGTCAATTTTTACTTCGTGTATTTTGGGATTCTGTTATTGGGTTGATATAATTAGATTTACACCTGCCATTTTGTGATTTGTTTTATGCCTCAACTCTTTTATGTTCCTTTGTTCCTTCTTTATTGCCATCTTTTGTGTTAAATATGTTCTCATGTTTCATTAAAATTCCTTTTTCCCATGTTTGCATTGTTTTCTTAGTATAGCTACAATATGTATCTTAAGTTATCACAGTCTACTTCAGATCAGTACTAACTTAATTCCTGTAGAATGTGGAAACTTTGCTGTAATATAGCTTCATTTCCTCCCCCTCCTTTGTGCTGTTATTCTCATATATTACATCTATATGTTATGGATGCCGTGTTACTGTTTTATGCAGTCTTATACCTTTTAAAGAAGTTAAGAGGAAAATACATTTATACAGCGTTTTACATTTAACAATTCTGGTCCTCTTTATTTCTTAATGTATATTTGAGCATATATTTGAGTTACTGTATGTATGGTATCATTTCCTTTCCACCTGAAGGAACTCCTTTAGTATTCTTTGCAAGGAAGGTTTCCTAGCAGTGAATTCTCCCAGTCTTTGTTTATTTAGGAATACTTTTTTTTTTTTTTTGGTCTTCATTTTCAAATGATAGTTTTGCTGGATATAGAATTCTTGGTTGACAGTTTCCCCCCCCCCCCACGCCCCTTTCAGTACTTATATTAAATATATCATTCCACTGTTTTCTGGCCTGGCCTACATTGTCTCCGATGAAAAGTCAGCTGTTAATCTTATTGAGGATCCCTAGTACATGATAGGTCATTTTTTTTTCTTACTGTTTTCAAGATTTTCTATTTGTCATTACCTTTTAACAGACTATAATGTGTCTAGGTGTGACTCTTGGTGTTTGTCCTATGTTGGGATTTGTTGAGCTTCTTGGCCCTTTAGATACATGTTTTTCTACATGTTGGATGTTTAGGCTGTTATTTCTTCAAATATTGTTTTATACTCCCTTTTCTCTCTTCTTATGGGACTCCTATTATATGTATGTTGCTATGCTTGATGGTGTCCCAAAGGTCTCTGAGGTTCTGTTCATTTTTAAATTACATTAATTTTTTTTCAGTGATGGGGTCTCAGTCTGTCACCCAGGCTAGAGTGCAGTGGTATGATCATAGCTCACTGTACCCTTGAGTTCCTGGGCTCTAGCAAATTGATACTTCTGCCTCAGCCTCTTGCATGGCTAGGACTATAGGCATGTGCCACCCTGCTTGGCTAATTTTTAAATTTTTTGTATAGAAGGAGTCTTGCTGTGTTGCCCAGGCTGGTCTCAAACTCCTGGCCTCAAGCAGTCCTCCTGCCTCAGCCTCGCAAAGTGCTGGGATTACACGCATGAGCCACCATGCCTGGCCCAGTTTTATTCTTTGTCCTTCAGATTGGATAATACTGATTTATCTTCAAGTTCACTGATGTTTTCTTCTGACATCTCATATCTTATATTGAGTTCCTCTAGTGGAGTTGTCATTTCATTTATTATACTATTCAACTCCAGAATTTCCATTTGGTTCTTTTTTTTTTTTTTTTTTTGATAATATCTATGTCTTTATTGAGAATCTCTATATGTTGAGTTATTGTCATTTTACTGTTCTTTAATTCTTTAAACATAGATTTCTTTAGTTCTCCGAACATATTTGTTATCAGTGCTTTTAGTCTTTTTCTGCTTTGTCCAACATCAAGGCCTACTCTGAGACAACTTCTGTTGACTGCTTTTTTCCCCCTGTAATAAAGGGATGTTTTCCTTTTTGTTTGTTTTTTGCATGTATGTTAATTTTCTGAAAACTGGACATTTAAGAGAATATACTCTAACAACTGTGGATTCAATTTTCTGCCCCTACTTCCTCGAAGGTTTGTTTTTGTTTCTGTTTATTTAATTACTTGCCTGCACTATGCAATGTGTCTCCCTTGTGGTATGTGGCCACTCATGTCTTGGCTCAGTTTTTTGTTTTTATCTATGTTTCTAATTCTTGTTTTTATTTATGTTTTAAATTCTTATTTTTATTTTGAAGCCTGACTTCCTAGCGGTTGCCTCTGTGTCTGTTCAGTCAATGATTGCTTAGAGTTTGCGTTCAAGTACCTCAGGCACTAAGATTGCATTGAAAGGTCGGGCAGGTTTTAAGTCTTCTAGTTTTACTTTCTCTGGGCATTATTGCATCTCCTCTGCCTGGACACATAGGCTCACAGTCACTTAGGAATGAATAGAGAGAGTGGACCCTCTCTGTTCTACCCTGAATGTGCACGTGGCCTTCTGGTCAACCAGGGCTATGTGGAGAGCTTACTGAAGACCCTGTGGCTGCTCTTTCTGTTAAATTTCTGTCTAGCCTGTCGGTCTGCTGCTTTCCCTCACCAGGACTACACCCCAGGTAGCTGAGCTGGAGTTCCTGGTTCATTTGCAATCAAGATTGCTATCCTTGCTGACAAAGTCACAGAGCGTGGGTTTTTCCACTTTGCACTCTAAACAAAGTGAGCTTCCTCCACCAGCGGGGCTGCTGGCTTGCATGGCCAGCCCTGCTGGGAGCTCCACTGTGCCCACCTGCATGGGGGTGGGAAGGAGGGCAAGAACTACATTCCCGCTGTACTTAACTCCGAATGGAGAAGTTTTTAATAAATAAATGCTCAATTTGTTGTATGCTCTCAGTCTACGTGCAGAGTCTCGAAATGGTTGTTTTTGATGGTTTTGTGCAGTTTTATCATTGTTCTTTGATGAGAAGTTTTGCCAAGCTTCTCACACTACCATTCCAGCCCCATCAGCTTTTTCCTCCTTCTAGAGAGGGAAACGCTTGGGGCAGTTACCAGTGTGGACTCTGGCACCAGACTGCCTAGGTTGGATCCTGACTCTGCTGTCCACTTGGGCAAATGACTTCCCCTTTGTGCCTCTATTTGTTCAACTTTAAATGGGAAATATTGATAGTGGTTAGCTACTAGGGTTGTTGTAAGAAGGAAATGGATTAATCTGCCTAGAGTGATGGGAGCAGTGCTTGGCCCTGTAAATGCTGTTATTGTCAGGTCTTTTTATTGGTTCAGCAAGGGCAGGGACTGCACTTTAAGCCTTGTCCTCCTATCCTTGGCCTGGTGCCTTGCACGTAGTCAGCTCATTGGACCCTCAGATCATCATTGCTAAGTGATGCTTGACATTCAGAGGAAATGAGGACAGCTCTCAGAGTAACTGCAGGTGCGAGGAGGAAACACTGCAGGAGACCCGAGGAACAGATGGCTGGTGCCTTGTTGAGGCCAAAGGTTGGTCAGTGTGTTTTCCTTCCCAGTTCTAGGAACTGCCCAAAATGCCCAGTGCTGCTCACATGCCATATTGAGTTTGAGACCAGGTCTGCACACTTGCGTGTCCAGTCCAAGCAGTTCATTAGCACAATTGCCACCATTTCAGAAGTCCTCTTGCATCAAGCACCCAGGGGTAGACAGAACAGTTTGGCCAGGATGCTGATTTTTAGGTACTTTTGCAAAGAGAAGGGCCACTGTGGAGCTGTGGGAGGGCAAGGAGACTTGTGGTGTGTCTTCACCAACCCAGGCTGCTTCTGACCTGTACAGGGCCATCATGCAAATGAGAAATTGGTGCCTCGTCCACCAGTGGACACAGCTGGGGTGAAGGGCGTATAGGCTGGATTCAGTCCCCACTCACCACTCAGCGGATGCCTTTGTGCAGGAAGGGCTAGGTCCTGCACAGCTGTATGCAGCGACTCTGGCTTAGCCACATGTGGCCAGCTCTGTGCTCAGGAGCAGGGCTGCAGACAGGTAAGACAACCCTTTTTCTCAAGGAGCTCTCAGCCTTCATGAGGGACGAGAGATGTGTCACAATAAGGACCGCAGCACAGAGGTCTTATCAGGTACTCTGGTTGCACAGGAGAAGATGAAGGCAGAGAAGGATTCCTGGAGGACGAGGAGGAGGAATTTGAACTACCTGCTGCTGGATAAGTAGGGATTTGCGACCTGCGTGGGAGTGGGCTGGGCAGTATTTTGGCCCATTTGGATGCAGGGGGCTGAGAAAGATCCAGGCCGGTGTAGGAAAGTGCAAAGAGAGATTGGCGCAGGAGGGAGGCCGGATGTGCAGAATGCAGCCAGATCACAGCAGCAGATCTCTCCACACAAGACAGAGAGCTTGGAAGGGATGGAGCGATGAACAACTGACCTGAGCAGTCAGGGTCAGGATGGGGCAGCAAGGCAGAGAGTGCGAGAGGAGGAGGAGAGACGTCAGAACCAGGAGACCAGCTGCACGTGGGAGCTTCAGGGGACTGTGAGGGTTTGGGGGCCTGGGACTGTGCAGGTGTTGGTGAAGTGTTGGTGTTCATGGGGAAGGATCAGAAGAGCAGGGTGTGCTTCGCAGGCGTGGGAGAGCAGATCTCTGTGCAGGGACCCAGGAAGTGTGGGTGCTGTGGCCATCGTGGGCTGCAGGGGTCTGGAGCACAGAGGTGCAGTGTGGCCGGAGGGAGATTGGGTGTTGTCAGCATGTAGGAGACAGGAAGATGTGAGGCTCCCCCAGGGAGAATAGGACCGTGACTCAAGAACAGTCAGATGTGGCCTTGGAGAATTCTGGCCATAGAGAACAAGAGAGGAGCAGGTGGAGAGGGTGTAGACGGGGAGATAGGAGGAGAACTGAGGATAGCTGGGTTGTGCCTGTCACAAGAGAAAGTGATCAGCTATGTCACAGATCACAGAGAAACCCGGTATGATAAGGGCAGGAAAATAACAATCACATCAAAGAAGTCGATGTCATTGGGAACCTTTATCAAGAGCAGCTTCTGTGGCCACATCATAGTGGCAACAGGAGTGAAGCCTCTTGCATGGGGTTGACAGAGCCTTGAAAACAGGGAGGTGTGCCCAGCTAACGGGGACTTTCTTTATGGCGCTTAACAGAAGGAAAGGAGGATGGCAGTGACAGGAAAGGTGACTGTTGATTTTAAGTTGTCATTTTTGTATGGATGAGAATTGGGCACGTGACTGTGGACAGGTGGGGATAGAGCCAACGGAGAGGGGGAGAGGGAAGAGGAAGAAACAGGGCACAGTGATGGAGACGGGTCTTCAGGAGACAGGAAGGGTGGGTGGGGTAGAGGGACCCGTGCTGAGTGGGAGGGAGGGCAGCGCTTTCCCTGGGGAGGGGTAAGGTGCCCCCAGCAGATGCCCTCCCTGACCCCTTTCTCTGAAGAGGGTCCCACCTCCGGGTCCCGCAGGAAGAGGCACTGTTGTCACGTCATGCACCAGTGTTAACCTTTCCACTTCCGTGTTTGATTATAGGTACACCTTTTGGCACTTGTTTTGCTACTTAATAGTACAGCGTTTTTAGCACCTTGAACAGTTAACATGCATCCAATAAGTAGTAAACCGTTTTACTCATAAAGGAGGGAGACCAAGCAGGGGTATGTCTGCTTTTATTCGAGCATGGGGGAATAGGACTGGATCGGATGTCAGGAGTGTCATTTACGGGTGTGCGATCTGGTGCAAACCACTTTACTCCTCTGGGCTTCAGGTTCCTCCCAGTGGACTTTGGGGAATGGGCTAAATCATGTCAACATCCACCTTAGCAGTAATGGCTGTTGGTCCCAGGATGGATCATTGTGCATCTCAGATGCAGCTGAGGGTGTTTTGTGCCCGAGATTCGCTGAAATAAGAGTGGAAGGATTTGAGTAGGGAGCTGGGTGGGCAGGTTTAGGAAGATGAGCTCTTAATGTATGTGGCTGTTTTCTTCACTGCTGTATGCTAAAATTAGACTTTCTTATTATTCTGGAAGCTTTCTAATGCTGCTCATAGGTGGGTGCTGTTTTGTTCTGACTTGTGTTTAACTTACACCTGGATGTGTTAAATACAAGCTTTGGTAACTGTATTATTTTTTTATCAGCTTGTTTGTGAGGTTCATTTTCAAGAGAGGATGTAATTAGGTGGAAGTTGATTATCTTGATATTTAGGATTTAGCCCTAGTTGTCTGGCAGTTTGCTCTTGAGGAATTTATAAGTAACGGTTTTGTACCCTGCCCTGGTAGAGGTGGTTTGTAAGTAGTACACTCCTGTGGAATTACAAGTGAAGGCTAAGAAGAAAAAGAAAGGAGACCCTTATGCTCAGCTCTGACATGCCACACCATTACTCTAGCATGGCTGCAGGTTTGGGTCTGAGATTCCTAGGAAGCAAAGCAAAAAGGGAAATGCAACTATAATCACATTGTTTAATAGCCTTTGGTTGGGGGTACCTAGGCTGAGAGAAATAATAGAATTAGTTTCTAGGAGAAGCAGAGCTTTTTCTAGCACTTAATTATAAAAATTTCTCATATCACCTTAAACCAGTGTTTCTGATAGTGTATATAGTTGTCCCTTGTTATATATGGGGTGTTGGTTCTGGGAGTTTTCAAAATTGCATATGACTTCAGAATTCTTTTTCTCCCTACGTATAACTAAACTTATAGCAAATTTGGTTATCAGTTGCTCGGGGCTACCTCTGCCCAACTGGTAGGTCCTGTTAGCCTTCACCCCTGGGTCCAGGCCCCTCACCTAGGCACAGGGCACAGTGCTTGGTCACTTGGTTGCTGTGGGATCGGTGGCCTGAGGCTTCAGTTCTGGCTGTCCTGCTCACTGGTTGCGTGGCCATCAGCAGGACAGTTGTCTTCTCTGGACTCAGGTCTCTCATCTGTAAAATTGGGATAGTAATAATACCTACCTCATGGAATCATAGTGTAGAATAAGTGTCAGGGCCGGGTGCCGTGGCTCACGCCTGCAGTCCCAGCACTTTGGGAGGCCAAGGCGGGAGGATCATTTGAGCCCAGGAGTTTTGAGACCATCCTGAGCAACGCAGCGGAGACCTCCTCTCTACAAAAAATAAAAAAAATTAGCTAGCATGGTGGTGCACTTGTGTAGTCCCAGCTACTTGGGAGGCGGAAGTAGAAGGATCACCTGGGCCTAGGAGTTTGAGGCTGCAGTGAGCTGTGATTGCACCTCTGCACTCCAGCCTGGGCGACAGAGCGAGACCCTGTCTTAAAAAGAAAAGAAAAGGATAAGTGTGTCAGTTAATGTTAAGCAATCAGTACTGTACTTAGCATATAAGTAATTAACAAATGTTCAATATGATTATAATTAATGCTATGCCCATTCTGGAGCTTGCATTGATGACGCTTTCCTCCTCAGTGGCTTGGTACTAACTACCTAGGCTATTTCTTAGGTAACTGTGTGCTTTTCTTTATTCTGGCGAAAAGAATCTTTATTCATCTTTCATGACAATTGTCTGTTTTCATAGTCATCTCCATTATACTGTGAGCTGGTTGAGGGCAGAGATCAAGTCTATCACATTTTGCATGTCCAGCCCCTGGCCTGGCAGCAGGACTTGATAAGGATTTGCAGTGTACGTGGCAGGAAGCCGGGGCTCTAGGCACGTACAGGACCTGATTCGGTGAAGGCGCTTCTGCCCAGGGCGTGTGCGTGCGCATACATTGTCACCGTGGTGGACTAAGATCTCTGCTTCAAGACGGTGTCTGTTCCTCCGTACGGTTTTGTTGAATGCCGAGGGAATCATTTAACTCCTATTGTTCTTGAAGTTTATCTAATAACATAGACCTGGCACCACACAAATTGAGAGTTCAAAGAATGTCTCCAGTTGTTTTGGGAAAGGTGCTAAGCACGGACTATTAATCATAGCCAGCCTGATGCAGCAGTGTCTGGTCATGCCTTAGAGCTCTGATGCTGAGCAGGAGAAAATTCTATTAGGTGACTGTACTCAGCGGAGAGGGAGAGTCTTTATTTTTATATGATGGACCAAAGAGCTACAGAGAAAAATCAATGATGAGATTTATAAGTAGGAAGCAATTAAGTTTAGGAGTTTTTTTTCTTAAAAGAAGAGAATCATAAAATGTCACACATTCTCTTAGAATGAACGGATGCACATAAAAATCTACTAAATATGAGGAATAATAGAAATTTGCCTCTGTTGTACTTAAGAGCCATTTAAGGAAGACAGCGGCAGGAGAAGGGCAAGTTCGGGGAAACTGAGAAATGGAATGTAGAGGGAAAAGTAGCTCGAGGAAGATGCAAGTCATGAAGCAGAGAAAAATGCAGGAGGTAATAGAGACAGTCTCAGAGAGAGACCAAGGAGGCCTCTCTAAGGAGAGCCCGGCTGAGATTGTCCCGGGCAGAGGGGGTGATCAGAGAAAACAACAGTGCTCCTGTTAAAGACCAGGTCCCGAGAGAGCAAGCAGCGGCCCAGAGAGAGCTGTAGTTTTTAGGATGCTTTTGCAGGGAAGGGTAAAGCCCCGCTGTGTATTGACAACCCCAGGCATAGCTGCGGTCGGCAAAGGTTCCCCCCTCATTGGAACCTTGTGACAAGCTGCGAGGTGGAATCGGCATCTCCACAGTGCAGAAGGGCAGGGGAGTCGCAGGAGTGCTCAGTGCCTCGCCTGGGCTCTCCCAGTTGGCGTGAGGCTCTCACGACCTCACGGGTTTGCCGCCTGAAGTGCCCCCTCGCACACAGACGTGACGATGCTTTCGCATGGGCTGGAGGCCAGAGTCGGGGCCTAAGAGGTTCTCCACATAATTCTTAGTCTGCTTTTTAAAGAAAAATGGTTTTAAAATGACACCCATTTATTATATGAGCATGCTACAGGGTAAGTCATTCCACCAGAAATGAAGCAGCATTGACCAAATGTCTCTTTTACCTGGTGGCACGTGGGGCGGGTGAGTGCTCTCTTGGCCACCACAGCAGGGACAAGACGCTGCTCCTGTGTCGTCTTCTGTTACCTGGTTCTGCAGACCTCAGATCCTGGAATTCACGAGTGAATGCGTTTTCTGTGCCGTTTCCCCAGTGCCCTAAATGACTCACTCCAAGGAGCCGCTGTTTAGAAGAAAAACAAAACCACGCAACGTTGCTGGTGCTTCACTGTGGGGAAATGACTTCTGGGCTTAGGTGGTTAAACGCATCCCCCCCACTAGGCTACAAGAAGGCATGTCCTTGGCACTTTAGACAAGAAATTGAAGTCATCTTAAAAATTACGTCCTGGGAGTAATTAAAAACAAACAAACAAACTCGCATTAAAGTTGTGCCTAGAATGACTGTGTGTTAGCAACAGAAGCGCTTCATAGGCTTGTTAGCAATGGCTAGTGTTGTTATTGATTCCCCAAACTGGATTGACGGAGAACTGGTAAAGCAGGGGTTTGGTGTTCTATGTATGGCCTGTTGGCCAAATTCGGCCCACTGCCTGGTTTTGTAAATAAAGTTTTATTGGTACACAGCCGTGTCTATTTGTTTATATATTGTCTGTGTATGTATGTATGCTGCTGTTGCTATGGTGGTGACCATACGGCCTGGAAGTCTAGAATTTTTACTCTCTGGCCCTTTATAGAAAAAGTGTTCAGGAACCCGTGTGGGAACCACAGTTCTTTTGCAGGACTGCAGTGAGGTTGGCGTCTCCTGGGCTGTTGTTAGCATCTGCTCCCTGACCTGGGAGCTGCTGCTGGGCATGCAGTGTGGGGATGTGGCTTTCTCCAAGTTCCCCGGGGGCAGCCTGCTTGGCTCTGTCAGCCTGACACCCCCAGCAGAAGGGCTTCGAGATGCAGACTCCCCATGGAGTGTCTCTCAGCCTTCATAGGGCTCCAGATTGAGCCAGGTGAGACTCACCCCAGGTCCTAATGACTCCACCGTCTTTTTCACATGCTTCCAATCAGCTGCGGGCTCTGCTGAGTTTGGCTCCTGCGGTGTCTTTCCCACAGGGTGACATCCCTTTCTGGATGTCATGCCAGTGCTGGCCTGCAGAATATCCTTTCTCACCAGGACTCTGGAAATAGCTGCCTTGGCAGTCCCTGCGTGACCCCATGCTACTGTGTTTCCCCGAAAATAAGACCTACCCATTAAATAAGCCCTAGCAGGATTTCTAAGCATTTGCGCGATGTAAGCCCTACCTGGAAAATAAGACCTAGTGATGGGCGTGGCTACGCAGCGTATCTGCACAACCCATGCATTTTGTCACAGAGTGGTAAAGAAGACGAGCAGCCCTTCTCATCGGCCCCATGAGAGCTCTATGGCTCGACATGAGAGATTGGGGCCAATGGTTCTAAAGGAAATAGAGTCGCAAGAAATTCAGGATGGAATTCGGGGTTTGGAGAGTTATGATGATGTTCCAGAAGAAGACGACTTAACTATATTTGAATAAATGTAGATTGTT
>CAUYPO010050473.1:0-19949 GCA_963574435.1 Cheirogaleus major | reverse complement strand
TGTTGTTTTTGAGACAGAGTCTCACTCTGTTGCCCTGGCTAGAGTGCCGTGGCGTCAGCCTAGCTCACAGCAACCTCAAACTCTTGGGCTCAAGCAATCCTTCTGCCTCAGCCTCCCAAGTAGCTGGGACTACAGGCATGCGCCACCATGCCTGGCTAATTTTTCTATATATATTTTTAGTTGTCTATATATATTTTAGTTGTTTTAATTTATTTCTATTTTTAGTAGAGATGGGGTCTTGCTCTTGCTCAGGCTGGTCTTGAACTCCTGACCTTGAGCGATCTGCCCGCCTCGTCCTCCCAGAGTGCTAGGATTACAGGCATGAGCCACTACACCCGGCCAAAAAAGTTTGTTTTTAGTTAGCAAGGTGTGGTGGCACATGTCTGTAGTTCTAGTTACATGGGAGGCTGAGGCAGGATGATTGCTGGAGCCCAGGAATATGAGGTTGCAGTTAGCTATGATTGGGGCACTGTACTCTAGTCTGAGCAACAGAGCAAGACCCTGTCTCTAAAAAAAAAAAAAAAAAAATTAAAAAAAAATTTAAAATCTATTAAAAATTATAATAAAAGCAAGACTAGCTAAAGATTACTAATTTAAATTAGATATATTTATATTAGATATATATTAGAGATTTTTTTAACTAGATGAAATTTGTTTTGATATCTACTGCCTGTAGAATGCTAAATATGACTAGAACAAGCTATCTCAAATCAGCATTCACCATGGAATGCCTCTTGGTCTTTCCCTTTTCTTCTGCTGCCTTTAAACCTCTCTAATTTTAGTGTCACTATTTCTGTCACCTCCATGTTTCTTCTTTACTTTTTTCCCCCCCTTTTTCTTTTCTTTCTTTCTTTCTTTTTTTTTTTTTGTTGTTGAGACTAGGTTTCATTATGTTGCCTAGGCTAGCCTCAAACTCCTGGGCTCAAGCAGTCCTCCTGTTTTAGCCTCCTGAGTAGCTGGTGCTACAGGCACACACCATTGTGCCCGGCTTGTCCTCCACTTTTCACCTCCCACATTTCCTCTCTTTTGACTCATTATAATGGATCATGAAATAAAATGTGAGCATTGTTTGCTGATTTTTTAAAAAACAAAATACTATTCTTTGTCTTCTTACTTGGAAACGTACCATGATAAACATCAATTTTCTTCCTTAAAAATGTTTTAAAAACATTTTTTGTTTGTTTATGTGAAAAAAGCCCAATGTCTTTATAATTAGTTAATATTTCTGTTCTAGAATATTTGATAGCATCACGTTTCATTCAATCTGATGCAATGACAGTCTCATAATATTGAATCTGGAATAGTACTGATTGTCTTACATCATAAATAAAAGCTTCAGAGTTGCCCCAAAAGTAAAGTACTTGACAGTATTGATAAGGGAAGATCAGTAAGCACATAAAATATTTGTGTATATCCTATAGTAAAGAATCTATGAATTATTATTTAGGGGTATGTGTGTATTTAACTGTCTTAAAAATAAAAGTTTCTCTTTCAGATTTAGCAAATTCTAAAATATATTATTATAATTTTTTTTGAATTGAGGTAAAATTTACATAACACAGAATTGACCATGTTAAAACGTACCATTCAGTACATTGACAGTGTTGTACAACCGTCACCTTTATCTAGTTCCAAAACATTTTCATTGCCTCACAAAGGAAACCCTTTATCTAGTAAGCAGTCACTGCCTGTTTTCCTCTCACCCAGTCCCTGGCAACTACTAATCTGTTTTCCGTCTTTATGGATTCACCTATTTTGGATATTTCATATAAATGGAATCATAGAATTTACAACCTTTTGTATATCCTTTGTATGGATATACCACATTTTGTTTATTCATCAGTTTATGAACATTTGTGGTATTTCCACTCTGGGCTATTATGAATACTGATACTGTGAACATTCATGTAGAAATTTTTGTTTGAACACCTATTTTCAGTTCTTTCCAGGTGTGTGCGCTTATGATTGGAATTGCTGGGTCTTATGGTAACTCTATGTTTAACTTTTTGAGGAACCCCCAAACTGTTTTCTTCTGTATCTACCATTTTATATTCCCCACCAGCAATGTACAAGACTTTGAATTTCTCCACATCCTTGCTGACACTTTCTGTTTTCTTCTTTTTTTAGACTGTAGCTTTTCTGCCTATAAATTACTCTATATGTGGAAAAGGAGGTACAGTTATCAGTATGTTAAGATCTATTAATATCTAACAGATATCCTATAAATTAAGAGTATTTTAGTGCTTCAGCAGATCCTTCTATAGAAATATTGGTTAGACATTTTAATATACAACTGTGCTTAATTTGACTTAGACAAATAAATTCATTTAGAATAGGAATGCCCATCAGAGAAACTCTTTGCCATTACTTTGCCATAGAAGTTTCTAATCTGAATACAACACATAATTATAATGTCCAAAATAAGGACGTTTTATAATATAGTATGCTTGATTTTGATTAACTATAAAGAATGATTAAGGATATTAGCAGTCATCAAGCCCAGCATCTGGTCAGTATTACCAAACACTGTATGATACCTCTAGTAAAATAATGAACAGCTATTTCACAAGGTAACTCATTCCATTTAAGACAGGTCTATTTGTAAGCCGTAAGTTTTTTTAATATGATGTACTAAAGACTGTTGTCCTTGAACATGCATTAATTGGATCTGATCATTTTCCCTAGCTGTTCAAAACAAGTCCATTTTTCCATGTGAAGACAGCTATCATATCCTCCCAAGTTTTCTTTTTCCGTATCAGACACTTTTAGTTCTTTCTACCTATCACAATTCAGAGTTCTTGTATCTTCACTGCTCTACTTGTCTCTTCTGGATATGCTCTAGTTTGTGGATGTTCATTCTAAAGGGTATTTGCTCTCCATACATGATCTGTCCCACAGAATGGAACTAACACTATACAATGTTTACATGCTCATGATAGCCCTGCAATTTAGATATGTGTATTCCCATTCTGCAAGTAAGTAAACTTAGACAGGTGAAGAAATTTTCCCAAGATCATATATTAAGTGGAAGAACTGAGCTTCAGGTTCATTTCAGATTTAATTGCCTGCCTGCAAAGTCATGCTTTTTTCATTAATAAAAATATGTCAATGTTAATAAACATAACTACTGTTTATTACATGGATAATATATTCTTATACTAAGCACTTAGACTCCCATCTAAGCTGCACAGCTAAGTTGGGAGATACAGAGTACTATTTTTTACAAATGAGTAAACTAAGGCACAGAAAAGTTCAATATTTTGCTCAAGCCTACTGAGCAAGTGGTGTAGAGCCAAGATTTAAAACCAGATATGATTCTAAAACTATGCTCTTAAATGTTATACAATCCTGTCTATGCTGTTCCTTCATATACTTGATATATCAATATTTAGGAGCACACGTAAAACAGGTTTTTCAGTGTTCCAAATCTATGTAAGATAGTCTGTATGATTAAAAAATATATAATTTGTAATTATCACCAATTTATTAATGTTTTCTTTCATTTCCATTGATACAGAAACATTACCGATTTAATTACATATTGATACAGCCTTTCTAAAAGGCAGTCATTCAGTATTTCACAAAATATTAAAGAAAAAAAAAGGATTACAGTGTTTCAAAATTTGTTTTCTTTTAGGTCCACCCCACTCATTTAACCGAGATGAGACAATAATCATTGCTTTGGCATCGGTCTCTGTACTAGCTGTTTTGATAGTTGCCTTATGCTTTGGATACAGAATGTTGACAGGTAAAAATACTACTTTTTGTTCTAACATTTATTAAATATGCTATCTAATCAAAATTTATTTTCCCCTTTTTAAAATTTCTATGGTAAATGCTAAAGAAAAGAAAAGAAAAGAAAAGAAAAGAAAAGAAAAGAAAAGAAAAGCTGTGTGCTATGGTAGCCTACCATCCTTCTCTCTAACAAACTATTTTACCACAATTTTTATGAAAAATTTCAAACTTACACCAAATACCTATCACCCAGCCAGCTTCAACAGTTATCACATAGGGACAATATTGTTTCATCTGAATCAGCAGTCACTACCCCTTTCCATGCCACTGGATTATTTGGAAGCAAATCACATATATAACCATAATCCTATTTTCACATCTGAAAAAAATAACAGAAATTTCCCAGCATCATCAAATGTCCAGTTGGTTCTAATAAACTTCAGGTTTGATGGGCTGTTTAGGAAATCGGTGCCCATGGATTCATTGGAATAACTTTAATAAAATCTTCTTTAAAGTTTTTGCAATATTTTTCAGGGTTTTAAACTTTTAAATTAAGTCATGATGGAAGCATCTCCCAGAATTCAGCTGTCATGCTATTTATCATTCATTTTTCATTTATAGATGTTTCCTAGTTTTACTCCCATTGATGTTAGGCATAAGTCTTACTGCCAGCCCTTCTGCAACTCTTCTTTTTAACTGTAATTGAATAAAAAGTGTAATAAAGATCTTTGTTAAGAAAATCATACATTAGTAATTTCTTTCTCCTGTTCCTATAGGAGACCGTAAACAAGGTCTTCACAGTATGAACATGATGGAGGCAGCAGCATCAGAGCCCTCTCTTGACCTAGATAATCTGAAACTGTTGGAGGTAAGGTTGCTCTTAGATTATGGACTGTTCTTTCTACTCTCACAATATATCTGGGAGAGTGACTTCATTCATTTATTAAATCATTCATTTATTTATTCAACCCATATTCATTGAGTATCAATTTTGTACCAAGGCCTATTCTAGGCACTAGGAATATAGATAAACAATACAGATATCTTTCTTGGGACTATATTCTAGTTGGGAATTCTACAAACAGGTAAATGAATATATAATTTAATTTCAAGTAGTAGTAAGTGCTATAAAGAAAAGGTGGATAAGGAGATAAGAAAATGATGAAAAGGGGGTTATTAAAGAAAGTATATTTAGAAAGTGGATAACCTTTGAGTACAGATTTGAACAGAGTATGGGAATAAAGACATGAAATTTTGAGATGAGTATGCCAGCAAGGAATACACAGTAGATGCCAAATAAGTATTCCTTGTCTGTGTATGTATTATATATTTTATAGCTACATATGGCTATTATATATCCCACAGAATTTAAGTTTCATTTGGTAACATATCAGAAGTTATGTTAAAAATCTTACCACCATGAGTGTTTTTGCAATCTTTATTATGAATGACTTGCTAACCATGATTGCAAACCAGAGAGTATTAAATATTATGATAGGTACAATAGATGTGACTATATTTTAAGAACTTCTTGTTATGGGAGAAAAATACAA
The DNA here is from genome assembly GCA_963574435.1 of Cheirogaleus major. Classification (NCBI taxonomy): domain Eukaryota; kingdom Metazoa; phylum Chordata; class Mammalia; order Primates; family Cheirogaleidae; genus Cheirogaleus; species Cheirogaleus major. The sequence continues at coordinate 14,661 of CAUYPO010050473.1, read as the reverse complement.
TAAACAAAGTTAAAAGCCAGACTTGAAAAATATTTCAATATTTAACGAAAGACTTGATAAAGAGCTACATAAATCAATATGAAAGAAATAATCCATAAGAAATGGGCAAAAAAATGAACTGCTAATTCACAAAAGAAGTTAAGTGTGGCTTATAAATGTACAATAAGATATCCAATTTACTAGGATAAAAGAAATAACAAACCATGGAATTGTATCCAGGATGGAAAGAAACACTCTCAAACATTGCTGAATTAACTATATATTGATAACAACCTTTTTAAAGGACAGTCTGGGCTGGGCATGGTAGCTCATGTCTATAATCTCAACACTTTGGGAAGCCAAGATGGGATGATTGTTTGAGGCCAGGAGTTCAAGACCAGCCTGGGCAACATACTGAGACTCCAGCTCTACAGAAAATAAGGAAAAGTTAGCTGGACATGGTGGTACATGTCTATAGTCCCAGCTACTTGGGAGGCTAAGGAAGGAAGATTGCTTGAGCCCAGGAGTTCAAGGCTACAGGGAGCTATGATCACGCCACTGCACTCCAGCCTGGGCAACAGAGCAAGACCCTATCTCTAAAAATAAATAAATAAAGGACAGTTTGTTTGTATGTTAAATTTTAACCTGGAAATAGTGAATGACATATAACATACATCCTTAAATAAATAATCATAAATCCCTAATCTGTTTCAATAGAAAGTGAGAGAAATCCCCGAAAGCCAAAATGAAAAGAATGGATTACATTTGCTGTTTTTTTGTGTGTGGAGTAATTTTTTATTGTATCCCAGATATTGTGAATATTATATTGTGGAGACCCAGGACGCTATTGTGTTCTTCTAAAGTGTGTTGATTTTTGTTGTTTGTTTTAGTAAGCAATTAACTTGGTCAGACACATAGTGCAAACTTGTCTCTTGGGAAGAAGTTCAAATTTCAGTTCAGTTATTTTATCTTTAGCTGAAGTCTGTTCTATGTATTCACTGGGTTTCCCCCTCTGACTTTCTCCTTTCCGGGATTCTCTTCTTACTTTTCAGCAGCTACGGTTGCACCAAATTGCATCCTTGGGTTCCCAGGGCCAGAAAGATTATGGATTTCTTATCGCAGTTTTAGCTCCACTGTACAGTGCTGATTTCAGCCTGTCTTCAGGCTAAAAGCCATAAAAATGGGTAGCTCACCTTGTGCCATTTCTTTCTTCTAAGCCTTAACACCTCTCAGAATCTATCTGGTTTTTTTTATTCTCTAGTGCCTTTAGATCTTTTTTTTTTTTTTTAATTTTTCCAGAGTTTATAGTTGTTATCTATGGGTAGGTTAGGTCTGGTAGGAGCTTCCTCAGTCTTACCAGATATGGACTTTATTATTTGCTTGATAATGGCATAAACTGCAAATATTGGAGAGTTGTGGCATACCATATAGATTTGTACTTTATTATTTAATAAGTTTGTTCAATTGTGATATGAATTAATATCTTGCTTTCTTTAAAACACTTTCAGCTGATTGGCCGGGGTAGATATGGAGCAGTATATAAAGGTTCCTTGGATGAGCGTCCAGTTGCTGTAAAAGTGTTTTCCTTTGCAAACCGTCAAAATTTTATCAATGAGAAAAACATTTACAGAGTGCCTTTGATGGAACATGACAACATTGCTCGTTTTATAGTTGGAGATGAGAGAGTCACTGCAGATGGACGCATGGAGTATTTGCTTGTGATGGAGTATTATCCCAATGTAAGTTCTTCGTAAAATATAAACTGACATTTATATTAGCTGTTAATCAGACTTTCAGGAAGACCGCTGTAATAGAGAGAGAACATTGTTGATTCAAAAACTGGTTATTAATGGTCTTTAATGAAATAAGGTTCTCACACCAGAGTGTGAATCAACTGCATTAATTGTACTGTGTGTTCAGCTTTCTCCTTTCTCTTTCTCTCTCTCTCCTTTTTTTTTTTTGATAGCAAGACTTTCTCAATGAAGGAAGCACTACTTTGACATTCATTCTGGTGCAAGCTCCTTATCTCATCAAAGACTGGTAATAGTTTGTGGATAAGCACTTTGAATAGCACAATAATATAGTTTGTATTTCTACTGGTTAAGATATTTTTTATCCTAATTTGATAGATCAAGGAATTGTTTAAAAGGAAATAACCACTCATAATTTTTAATATTAGAAACATAAAAATTGATAACTGTTTAAATTCTCCTTTCCTTTCTATCATCTCTTCTGTCTACACACAGAAATGTCTTCCTAACTCTTTCAAGATTCCAAAATGTAGTAGTTCATTAGATCTTCATGGAATCTTAGCCTATGCAAATTCTTTAAAAGTTGCTAACTTACCTCTTCATGTTAAAATAAATTAATCCCACTTTTTTTTTTTTTTTTGACATTTTTTCCTCTATACAGGGATCTCTGTGCAAGTATTTGAGTCTCCATACAAGTGACTGGGTAAGCTCTTGCCGTCTGGCTCATTCTGTGACTAGAGGACTGGCTTATCTTCATACCGAATTACCACGTGGAGGTAAGAGAATGAGTAGAAGATGAATAACACTCATATGGGTTCAAAATTCACAAAGGGAAATCTTAATCATATCCTCAAAGTAAAGTATAATTTATATTAGAGATTTATGATTAGCCAATTTTTTGAAAGATCTAGCATGAGGAAATATATTTAAAATGTAACAGGAAGAGGCTGGGCGTGGTGGCTCACCCCTGTAATCCTAGCACTCTGGGAGGTTGAGGCGAGTGGATTGCTCAAGGTCAGGAGTTTGAAACCAGCCTGAACAAGAGTGAGACCCCGTCTCTATTAAAAAGAAAAATAGAAAAATTAATTGGCCAACTAAAAATATATAGAAAAAATTAGCTGGGCATGGTGGCGCATGCCCATAGTCCCAGCTACTTGAGAGGCTGAGGCAGGAGGACCGCTTGAGCCCAGGAGTCTGAGGTTGCTGACGCCATGGCACTCTAGCCTGGGCAACAGAGTGAGACTCTGACTAAAAAAAAAAAAAAAAAAATGTAACAAGAAGAATGAGAAACAGAACTTCGAGATTCTAAAGGGGCCATGGATCTCACTAAGAATTTGATTCTTGTCCATGAAGAATTTTTGTTCACGCTCTGAACATTCTTCCTCCAAACATATACATGTGAGCATACTTAGAAAATGTTCTTTCGCTTCTAGGGAGTTCTCAGCCCTTTTGAAATCCATTTATGGACCTTAAGTTAAAAATCTCTTAGCTAGGCTATATTACATTTTCATTGTACTTATTTTGTTTATTTAAGTGAACTATAATGCATTATTACTTCTTTAGTTTTAACATCATATGGCTCTTTATTCCATGGGTTGATCTTTGTTATAAAAACAAAATATATCTTTTTATAAATCAATATTTCTGTTAGTTAGGATTAACTTTGGCCAAATCTATTAGAGTGGAATGGGAGTTGGGGATGGAATAACAGTGGCTTCAATAAGAAAGAAATTTTTTTCTTTCTCATTTAAGAATCTAGGGCAGGACAGTCTAGGTTTGGCTTTGCAGCACCATGGTATTATCAGGGCTTCAGGCTCCTCTATTTCTTCTCCACTATCCTTTATATATGGCTTTCATTTTCAAAGTCATCTTATTGTCTATCTTGTTGGATTTTTGTCAGCAGGAGAAAGGAACAGGAGATAAAAGGAATTGCCTTTTACCTCCCACTCCTATGCTTATGCTTTGTTTCCCAGAACTTAGTCCACACTTAGCTGCAAAAGAGGCTCGGAATACAGTTTGTTTGTTTATTTGTTTTGGCTGAGTGTATTGCTGCCTCAAATAATACTGGCTTCTGTTACTCAGAAGAAAGGGGAAAATGCATGGTGGGGAATCAGTCTTTGTCAGTGTTTTAGAATTGCGTAGTTATATTCCTTGTCGTAATTATAGTTCAAAGTATCTCTTTAATACATTTGCTTTCTCACTTTGTTTCAATATATACCTCACCTCACAGGCATCCCCATATTAGCTTTGCTGTGATAATTCTGTCTCCATGTTTTCTTAAGCTATTCGTCCTTCACTGCATTTTCTTGTCATACTATAGCTCTGATGTTATTTTTTCAGGCTCTCTGACCTTTTTAGTGAAGAGTAATGTATCAGTTTCTTAGATCTTTGTTCTACTGTAAAATAGTATAGATCATCTTTTCTAGCTGATATTATATATGTGATTTCTCCTGAATAATTTATCAGTTCATTTATCTTTGACATCTTCCTTTTCTTGAATACACAATTGACCAGAGTTATTGCCTGTGTCAGCAACTTGATGTACTTTCTTTAGTGCTTTAGCACATTAACCATTGGACTGTGTCCCCTTACTCTTAAATATAACTCCTTTAAAATAAGATGGCTTAGCATAGAACTTAAAAAATACCATCCTAATTCCCCTTTTCCAGATTTGCATGATTCAGCAAGATTTCAAGTCGAATATTGACTGAAAAAGAATGCTTGCCATCAAATATGAGTTTTATTTAAATAGGGCTGTTACTATTAAACATTAGCTAATGTTATCACTAAATAGTTACCTTTTTAAAAACTGAATATATAAATACTGTTGCATGTAAGTATAGTAGCTATTGAATTTATAGTTTTGCCTAGTTATTTAAAAAATATTCCTAAGCACAGATGCTCCTTTACTTACAATGGGGTTATGTCCTGATAAATCAATCATAAGTTGAAAATATTTAAGTTTGTATGTGTGTGTAAATATCCACAGAGACTATTTTTGCTCAGAGTTTTAAAAAACATAATTAAAATAATATCTTGTGCTTTCCTTTGAGATAGTCGCCCAGTGCTGTACTCTGCCCAGGGCAAAATCATTGTGTGTTCCACACCCGCCCCCAACTCCACACCCAAATAACAAAAATAAAATGAATACTGAAGGGAACTTAAAAGGGAAAACTTCTCTCAAAAGGGCAGTCAGTAATCCTACCCTTTGCGTTGATGATGAGTCCCTGTCTCATCTCTTTTCTTCCTGTCCCTCATTCTCTTCTTCCCTTTCCCTCCCTCCCTTTCTTCTTCTTTTTTTGTTTCTTAATTCTTTTCTCTTTCTTTTTTAGTAATAGCAGGAAGTATACTACCCTATACTGGCTGCCTTCTGGCTGCCTCACTGAGTCATTGCACATTCTCCCCATCATTAGTCTGGTTTCCCCTTAAGTATGCAATCTTTTAGTTTAAATATTGATTTGATATGAGTACACAAACATATTCCAATGTCTCCATAAATTTTCCTATATGAATATCAGCTCAAGATTATATATACCACATAACTTACGTTGTGGTTTTATCCAGAGTAGGAAATGGAGCTGTTGGCCAGGCATGGTGGCTCATGCCTGTAATGCTAGCACTCTGGGGAGGCCAAGGCGGGAGGATCACTTCAGGTCAGGAGTTCAAGACCAGCCTCAGCAAGAGTGAGAACCTGTCTCTACTAAAAATAGAAAGAAATTAGCCAGGCAACTAAAAATAGAAAACACTAGCCAGACGTGGTGGTGCAGGCCTGTAGTCCCAGTTACTTGGGAAGCTGAGGCAGGAGGATCACGTTAGCCCAAGAGTTTAAGGTTGCTGAGAGCGAGGCTGATGCCATGGTACTCTAGTCTGGACAACAGTGAGACTGTCTCAAAAAAAAAAAAAAAAAAGAAATGCAGCTCTTACAGGAATTGAGTAGGAGCCAAGTTAATACAAGCTTTAGAAGACTAGAACAGGAAGTGGATAAGGGAGATATGAGAACTCTTCATTAACTCTTAGATGAAGAAACTTGGTAACTCCTGTTTTTCTTCAAATTGTACTGTTGCTTAATTTTTTATGTATCAAAGGAATCCTTGTCCTCTGTCTACAGTTTCATTGTTGGTGAATTGCATTTGAATGCTCATTAATGAAAGTAATGTATCTAAATACTAAGTCTATTTGTGCCTAAAAACAAATACTCAATGAACCCTGATTGCTTTATTTCTTTGTATACCTAGGGAGATTTTTTTAAATTTCAGAAATTGGTGCTGTAGAATTTTTTTCATTTCCAGAGCTATGATTTTATTTAACGTAAGGTTTATATAAGGTTTTCTTCTAGAAAGGAAAAAAATAATGTAATATTTTTGGTGAGGGGCTTAGGTTAGATTCACTCTTTCCATCAGCAAACATGTGTCTACTCTGTGCCAAGTCTTCAGATAAGACATGTTCTCTTTCTGCCTTCATGGGTCCTGTAGTCTAGTGATAAGGCTAAACAGGTAACAGAATGAGTATAACACTACTTTGCTTCTTTAAAATCAGAAAACAGGTTTTCATTTCTTGCTGGGGGATACCAGCTCTTCCACTTGTTCTTCTAATTCATTGTAAAACTATTTCTAGTTAGATTTGAAAAACTGAAGTGGGCTTAGAGACATGGCTAAACCTTAGGACAGAACTGGGATGTGCTAACACAGGTTTGATCTGTTAAGTCATAGGAGAACAATATAAGATTTATATAAAAATTTTGGAACTACGTTAGTTTTTCATTAATACTTGTCTTAGACAATCTGTTTTTGGATGTTTATATTCCCTTCTGGATTGCCTCCTTTTGCTGCCTTACAAATAAGGAGAAAAAAATGAATATATGTTAGAATTAGAAGCAGCAGCATGTTAGCTGTTAGTTCTACCTTAATATTTAATGCTTAATTAACTATACATGCAGTGTGAGTTATGTTATAAAATATATTAGAAAATAGTGTTGAATGTGAGTTGAAATTTTTATTTCTTGTGTCCTTTTTTGTTATTAGAAAGTTAATGGGGAAAAAATAATACTATTATTATAGTATTATAAGTAAATACTATATGTAGTACCTATTATCTGCATGTTCATTTCATGTCCAATAGTGCTGTTTAAAGTATTAATATTTGAAATTATCCAAACAGATCATTATAAACCTGCAATTTCCCATCGAGATTTAAACAGCAGAAATGTCCTGGTGAAAAACGATGGAACTTGTGTTATTAGTGACTTTGGCTTGTCCATGAGGCTGACTGGAAATAGACTGGTGCGCCCAGGGGAAGAAGATAATGCAGCTATAAGTGAGGTGAGTGTAAACAAAAGTTATCACACTGAAATACTTTGAAACTATAATGAATTGCATTAACAAATCCTCTCCATAGGACAATTATCTTTATATACTGCCAGTTACAGAATATTGGGAATTACAAAATTAAGAAATACAAAAGACATTGCATAAAGGCCTTTGTAAAGTTCATCAGTTCATTTTGGAAATCACTGCTATTCCAAGTCCTTTTGATGAGTATTAGGAAGAAATTTGTAGAAACTGATTTTGGGGGGTTTTTATATGTCTCTAAAACCTTTTAGAGACAAGGTTTTTGTCCGTGGCCCAGGCTATAATGCAGTGTCACAGTCATAGCTCACTGTAGCCTAGAACTTCTGGGCTCAGGCAGTCTTCCACCTCAGCTTACTGAGTAGCTGGGACTATAGGCACATGCCACTATGCCCAGCTAATTTTTTTGTTTTTTGTAGGGAAGGGGTCTCGCTGCGTTGCCCAGGTTGGTCTGGAACTCCTGGTTTCATGCGATCCTTCCACCTCAGCCTCCCAAAGTACTAGGATTATGGGTGTGAACCATTGCACCCACCTAGGAACTAATATTTGAAGCAAGAGTAAAGTTGCCAAGTTTAGAGGCCGGGCATAGTGGTTCACACCTGCAGTCCTAGCACTTTGGGAAGCCAAGGCAGAGGGATTGCTTGACGCCAGAAGTTTGAGACCAGCCTGAGCAATATAGCGAGACTCCATCTCTACAAAAGATAGAAAAATGAGTTGCTCATCATGGCACATGCCTTTAGTCCCGGCTATCCAGGAGGCAGAGGCAGGAGGATCGCTTGAACCCAGGAGTTTGAGGTTGCTGTGAGCTAGGCTGACAAACGGCACTCTACTCACGGCAATAGAGTGAAACCCTATCTCAAAACAAAACAAAACAGGCCGGGTGTGGTGGCTCACGCCTGTAATCCTAGCACTCTGGGAAGCTGAAGCAGGAGGATTGCTTGAGGTCAGGCGTTCGAAACCAGCCTGAGCAAGAGCGAGACGCCGTCTCTACTAAAAATAGAAAGACATTAATTGGCCAACTAAAAGTATATAGAAAAAATTAGCAGAGCATGGTGGTGCATGCCTGTAGTCCCAGCTACTTGGGAGGCTGAGACAGGAAGATCGCTTGAGCCCAGGAATTTGAGGTTGCTGTGAGCTAGTCTGACGCCACAGCACTCTAGCCCTGGCAACAGAATAAGACTCTGTCTCAAAAAAAAAAAAAGAAAACAACAAATTACGAAGTTTGATATAGGACAGTCCACCTTCTGATACTCACTATTACAGTGTGGAACATATCTTTTCTAACTTTTTTTTCTGCATTCACACGTGTGTGTCTCTCTCTCTCTCTATATATATATACACACACACACACATATGGGTGTGTATGTATATGTGTGTATATTTTTGTGAATGTTTTAAAATATTAAATAGTATATATAATGTTTTGCAATTTTCTCACTGTGTCATACAAGTGTTTTGTGTTGATATACATATATACATATGAAGGTCTACTCTAGGTCATTCTTTTTTTTTTTTTTTTTTTTGAGACAGAGTCTCACTCTGTTATCCGGGCTAGAGTGCCTTGGCGTCAGCGTAGCTCACAGCAAACTCAAACTCCTGGGCTCAAGCAATCCTCCTGCCTCAGCCTCCTGAGTAGCTGGGACTACAGCCATGTACCACCATGCCCTGCTAATTTTTTCTATATATTTTTAGTTGGCCAATTAATTTCTTTCTATTTTTTTAGTAGAGATGGGGTCTTGCTCTTGCTCAGGCTGGTTTCAAACTCCTGACTTTGAGCAATCCTCCTGCCTCGGCCTCCCAGAGTGCTAGGATTACAGGAGTGAGCCACTGTGCCTGGCCATAGGAAGGACATTTTATAGGAAAAATAAATAAAGTATAGAAAGGTTTAGTGACATGCTTAGGATCTAATAACATCATTGATATTACTGAAATTTACATATAACTTCTGGTCTAATGTCTGCCCTTCAGAATATGCTACATTCTCTCTCTGAAAAATATCACTCTAATTTATCAGGTTGGCACAATCAGATATATGGCACCAGAAGTGCTAGAGGGAGCTGTGAACCTGAGGGACTGTGAATCAGCCTTGAAACAAGTAGACATGTATGCACTTGGACTAATCTATTGGGAGATATTCATGAGATGTACAGACCTCTTCCCAGGTAAGAACTACTGTCAAAAGTTGATGTGTTTTGAAGTGAAGTAGTTATATCTTTTTTCTCTACCTATATTAAATAACTCAACTCTTATGTAACAATCTTTTTACATTCATTTAAACCTTTAGTTCATTGCCATCTAGTGTTCAGAAATACTATTAGCAGAAGGATGTGAATCAGGAAATTTTTAAAAAAAATTACTCCAGGTTTTCATCTGAGGACAGTTTAATTAATTACCAGTAATAGCTTATCTAACTGTGTTTAGCTTGGTCTCTGATTGCTTTAGCATTCATCATTTTCCTTATGCACCCTCTGAGCATTTGAAACAAGCTACACTTATAATGTTTCCTGAGTTGACCCTGTAAGGAATTGGAAGCAATGAATTATTTGTAAACACGATTTCCTTTTCTTTTCTTCATTCTCTTTGCCAAGATTTCCACTAGATCATTGGTCTTCTAAGTGTTGGTCCCAAGGGTCTTCTGTGTGGTTCAATATGTTTATTCATAAATTTAATTTTATAACATTTTGTAAAATAAGTTGGTTGTGCTTATTGGCAATGAATAGGGTTACTGAACAGTAGATGAATAGTTAATGATATTCAAAAATCTATAACCTAAATACTGTTTGTTACATAAAAGGAATTTTTAAAAAATCAGTATATTGATTTTTCTGTCAAATGCTCATTATCATAAACTTTTTTTTTGCTTTGTAAATAGTAGAGTTTTATACAAATACAAAGTTTTGCACCTTCAAAGCTATCACTCCAACAAAGACACTTATTCATTTAAATAAAACACCTTAAAAATATTTTAACAATGTACAAATACATTCACAACACTGATTAAAAGACTCCAATAAAGTTTACAGTACCTACAATAGAATTTACAGATGCATACAGATTGTAGGCATTGTAGTTTGGTTTAGTTACAGTTACATATGTTGCTCTAAAAAATGCTATTAATACAAATGCATGATTTTAAATATCCCCATTATAGCAAAAAAAGAAAAGATTCATAAAATAAAATGTCTTTTAGGCATTTATTATGCCAAGATTATTCTCATTATGACATAAGAATAATGCTTTTTTAGTGATAAAAGATAGATTTTATTAGCCCAAGGAGTACTGAAGAGTTTCCAGGTAAAATCTGGCTATCCTTTCTGTAAAATAAATAGAACAGCAACAATGTCTTAAACATAAATTTTAAAGATTCCATTTATGTTAATTGTGCCTCAAGTAAATGACTTACTATGAATAAAAATAAAGAAAATTTTAGAAACTAGGTAACACCATTGGCCTGAATTTGGTTTTTACTTGTGTATATCTAAGAAATTCCACCACGAAGTACATATTAAAAATTAACAGTTATTTTGAACATATATAAGGCAAAGTGCTCACTCTTACCATGAAAGCAAAACTAATGAAAATAATCAACAGAAATAATATGTAAACATGTAGAGCTTTGAGATAGACTAAGAACATCTTCCTGTGTTCTATGAATCAAAATGTGAAGGTCTCCATAATATATGTAAGTGAACACACTTTCATTAATTTAGGATACATTGATACTGCATGACTGTGTGCACATATGTATACCATAAAACAAATTTTGACAATGTTTCTAGTGACAACATACTTTCCAGCCCAAACTGCTAGAAAGAAAATAAAAACTTAATGTGAAAATTACTTTTCTTTTTTTCAAATAAAATTGTTAAGTGGAAAAAAAAAAAAACAACTAACATCCCTTGTTGAAACATGGACTGAGCTTTAAAAGGTTCAGAGTCAAGGATTTCTCCAAATGTTTCTCAATGTAACAAAACACATAAGCTTTCTCCTTCTATTCAGGAAGTCTGATCATCTCCAGCGTTCTGTTTTAAAAACTGTTTTCCCAGGTACGAGGTAGCCAGGCTGGTGAAATTCTTCCTGCTGCCCACTTGACACCTGATATAACCGCATAGGGTGGCACCTTGGAGCACCACACCCATGATAATCACTGCCAACCACTTTATTCTGAAGGAGAATAGGGCACTAAAGGCAAATATCACCCACAGCACTGGGCAGGCAATAAGTCCTAACCAAAAGATTCTTAATTTAGTCTCTGAAACAGTTTTATTCTCTTAAAGGGATGCCTTTCTGGACTGAAACACCTGATGGCTCTTTCCATCTTTATCAATGTGATTCTACCAATGTAGGTCAACCATTAGTCTACTTGTGACATTCTTCACTGCCCAAAAGTCACATGACAACAAGATAATTATCACCATATAGGCAATAAAGCTGTTGCTGAGCAATTCACAGAGAAAATAGACTATAATTTCACTGACTTGAAAGAATAAGTGGAAAAATAATGGCACTGGGTGTCTAATTTTGGATTTTTTGGGTCTAATAATTGTCTCCTCTTCTGCGTCAAACAGTGAAACATCTTCAATGTCATAATCACTGTCCTGCTGCAACATGGCAGCCCTGTATCAGCCCTTATCATAAAAATTTTTATGACATTTGATGCAATCTGGCTGGACTATAATAGAGGCTATGATATATAATGAGACATGGTGACTGTTCAACCCACCCACTTACGTTTGGTTCTACAAACATATTTATTGTACTAGATCTTAGACTTTCTTCTCATCTCTTAACCTCCATGGAATCAGAATTCAGAAATATTTTCAAGTATTAAGTATAACTCACAAATAATCTTTTCCCCCTGAATTTAGTAATAACTAGAAACCATTTTAAAATACCTGTCCATCTTTGAAACTACCATTTGATTTATCAACAAATATTTGAGACTATTCTAAGTAAATTTTTTATTAATAATGCATTAAATCTACAACAGGGTCTCTTTAGGATTTCCATACGTGCCAGAAGGGGTTTTAAAAAAAAGGATTGCGACACAATTTCTTTGTTTACTTGGTATTAGCAATGCCCCTGTTATTCTATTATTTATGATAACTAGAAATTTTATTTTATCATTCTTTTCTACAAATACACAGGGGAATCTGTACCAGAATACCAGATGGCTTTTCAGACAGAAGTTGGAAACCATCCTACTTTTGAGGATATGCAGGTTCTTGTGTCTAGGGAAAAACAGAGACCCAAATTCCCAGAAGCCTGGAAAGAAAATAGCCTGGTAAGAAAAAACTAAATTATTAAAAAGAGGGCTTATGACTAAATATGTTTTAGTGTTGTTTGAAGCAAACATAGACTGTTAATAATGTTACTAGTTTTTAGAGTTGCTTAATGCCAGAAATCCAACTTACTTGAATTTTATGATGTTATGTATTTTCAATTTTTTCAATACTAAAAAAAAAAGCCTTCTTTTTTGGTTCAGTTTGGTTTTTTCTAAGTATAAAATACTATTTATTGTGAATAACTAATGTGTCTGAGGTTTGCCAGATCGGGTAATAGCTGAAATAATTAACATGTTAATATTTTAAACATTATTGAAATTCTGTCTTATTCTCTTGAGACTAATACCAAAATGTTCAGTAGTGCAGACTTACATATCCAATGGCTATAAAAAATTTAGGCTAGACCTAAAAGAAATCACAGGACAGCCTATGAATTCTGCTTATTTAAAATGTAGTTTACATGTAATCCTAACATTCTGGGAGGCTGAAGTGGGAGGGTCACATAAGGCCCAGGAGTTTAAGACCAGCCTGAGCAACACAGCAAGAACCTATCTCTACAAAAAAATTTAAAAATTAGTCTGGCATGGTGGCACACACCTCTAGTCCCAGCTACATGGGAGGCTGAGGCAGGAAGATCGCTTGAGCCCAGGAGTTAGAGGTTGCAGTGAGCTAAGGACGCCACTGTAGTCCAGCCCGAGTGACAGAACAAGACCCTATCTCAAAAATAAAAATATCGTTTACAACAATGAAATCTCTTCAAAGGCTCCTGCCATTTGAGTAAATTGTTGTTACAACACTAAAACATCTTACAAACATTTACATATACACACACCATACTCATATAATTTTTTAACATAGGTAGGATCATCTAATTATCCATTGTCATTTCTGATTTTTTTTCCTTAAGGACAATTTTTAATATCAGTACCTATAGATGTATTTATTTCTCTCCATTTGGTCAGTATTTTATTGATAGAGTCATATAATCATTCATTCAGTATAATATTATACCCTTTATTAATTGAGAGTGCCTTGTATTTATTTTTTTTTGAGACAGAGTCTCACTGTGTTGCCCCAGCTAGAGTGCTGTGGCGTCAGCCTAGCTCACAGCAACCTCAAACTCCTGGGCTTAAGTGATCCTCCTGCCTCAGCCTCCCGAGTAGCTGAGACTACAGGCACGTGGCACCATGCCTGGCTAATTTTTTTTCTATTTTTAGTTGTTTTGGCTAATTTCTTTCTATTTATAGTAGAGACGGTGTCTCGCTTTTGCTCAGGCTGGTCTCGAACTCCTGAGCTCAAGCAGTCCTCCCGCCTCGGCCTCCCAGAGTGCTAGGATTACAGGCGTGAGCCACTGCGCCCGGCCTGTATTTATTTTTAAATAATTTTTTAAAGAATTAAAGTTATGCCTATAAACATGGTAAACAAAATCAAATTAAATAGGTCATAAAAAAAAGGAAATGGAAAAAGAAAAAACTACCTACCCCTACTATCACTCTCCAAAAGTAACTCCCTTTAGCAAGCTTCTGGGTGTTTTTTTTTTTTTCGTTTTCTTCTTCGTCTTCAAAATCTATTCTTATTCTCTAATAAGAATTCTCCCGAAACTGAGGAGATAATTTACCCTCTCCCAGTTTTGTCATATTCTAATATTAAATGATTTATGTTTTACCTTCAGATCTAAAAATTTAAATACAATAAAAACATCAGAATTTTTCGGAATTATGATGATGTAAGCATTCACTGCACAACAAAGTATTGTGCTTGGATTCATAGGAAATAAAAATCCTGCACTAGTAAAAGCCCCTGCGACTTTGGGGAGAATGTGTCAAAAATCATCATCCAGTGGATTGTATTTGATTTCTTGTCATCATTCTTTTTCTTTCTTCTTTCTGGGCTCTGCTCAGAAGCAACATTTTTTAAAAATCTCATGTCATTCTCTTTCTTATAAAGCATTGTTTCTTTGTTGAATTACTCCTTAAGTAATGTATATATGATAGTATGTGCGTGGGTGGTAAACATTATGAATCCTTTCATGTTCAGAAATATTTCTATCTTGCCCTCACATTTGGGTAATAATTTGGCTGAGTAAAGGTTTCAAGATCAAAAATATTTTCCTTACATCTTTGAAACCACTACTCCAGGGGTCCTCAAACTTTTTAAACAGGGAGCCAGTTCACTGTCCATCAGACCGTTGGAGGGCCGGACTATAGTTTAAAAAAAACTATGAACAAATTCCTATGCACACTGCACATATCTTATTTTGAAGTAAAAAAACAAACGGGCAAAAACACCTGCATGTGGCCC
>CAUYPO010050470.1:0-17550 GCA_963574435.1 Cheirogaleus major | reverse complement strand
AGAGAGAATGTGGGCAAGTGAACACACTTATGCCAGTGGTTAGAATGTAAATCCATAAAGGGTTTTATTACTGAAAGTTTGGCAGTTGTCTCCAAGCCCGCATCAAAAGAGTAAGGACAAGTGGTTTGAGGAGAAGGAAAGAAGAGTTTATTAATTTGCTGCCAAATGAGGCTGGCAGACTCCTAGCTCAAAGGACCAATGTCCTGCCTCTGAGCAGAAGTACAGAGCTTTTAAAGGTTCTGATTAACTCCATAATCCCAACTTCAGCTAAAACAATCTCATGAACTCCACCTGGATAATTCTCTTGAGCCATCTCCTGTGGCACAAAGAACAAAGGACACTCCCCTGTCCCTCCTGACCACTGGCCTGAGGGAGGGATATAGGTTTTAGTTCTCAAAAGGGTAAGGGAATTTTGAAGAGACAAAAAACATTTTTACCTCTTTTTTTTCCAGGCCATTTTCTCTGCTACAGTGTGAAAAGCACTTTTGCAAAACCTAACAGATTTTAAAACTTTGTGCATTTGAAAGGAAAATTCTACATCTATAAATCTAAACCTCAGAACTGTTACCACCCAACCAGGTTCATTACTCACTGCCCAAAAGAAAGCCAATGCACAGCAACATCAGGTGTTATAGCAGAGAAAGGGTTTAATTCCGTATAGTGCTGGCAGATGGGAGGAATTTCTCAAATTTCCAACCCTTTAATTTTACATTAAAAGAGAAAAGCTAGGTATACACAAAAATAAACACAAACAGGAATACAAACAATTAGATAACTTGTTCAAAAAAGGAAATGTAGAATCCAATGTATGTAAAAGAAACCATGTAGGATCTGCTCTGATTTCTTCTCTCAAATAACACAAGAGACAAAGTGATTGATAGCAGCGATTAGGAATTTGTATCTTGAATAAACAAAATAATAATAATAAGGAAACCAGTGGAATCATGTTAAAAATCTATTTGCTTAAGCTAGCACTCACTAAGCTAGCACACCCTGAGAATTTGGGAGACAGAGGTTTTAAGGATAGTTTGATGGGCAAAGGATTAGGCATTTGGGTTTGCTAATTGGCCAGGTACAGGGCAAAATTATAGGGGCAAAGAATTTTTTTTGTGTTGCTTCATTTCTGGGGTTATAATTCCAGTTGAGTCAGTTTCTTGGAATAAGCTGCTGGTCTGGGTGGGTCAGCCAATCCAATGGAATGCGGGACCTGGAAGATATCTCAGAAACTACCCCTGGGTTTTGAAAAGGTGGTATTTTCTATGGAGAAAGCTAAGAATATTTCTGACCACCAGCTAGGTGACTCTTGAGTAGCAATCATAGGAAAGCAAACTAGGGAACAGCTATGCCTGTACCTGTGCAAAGTTTAGGTCTTTACCACAGTTCTTGCCTTGTACCCCTTTATTAATTTGTAAAAGGTGGTTTCAGAACTACTTATAAAAGATCACGAAGGTTCTAAAAACTGTTCATTTCAGATTTGTTTGTGATTGGTAAATATTACAAATGATCAAACTTTGATCAAGAGATGAAAAATTACATAATTATATAGTTAACATAACATGCACGCTGGATCTATTAAAAAGATGAAGTGGGTGTATGTGCCCTAATATGGGAATGTAAACATAACCTAGAGATTGAAATACACAAATTACTACAACGTTCTTATACTATGATCTCATGTAGGTGAAGGAAACAAAAATATTCCACCCCAAAACATATGTCAAGGTGACTATTCAGAGGGGCTTCAAACATAGGAAAAGCTCTGCAGATCTGTCTTTCGTGGGGTAGACACACGTCTGTAGAGGAAATCTACACCAGTGAAATAAACAGCAGGTGCAAACGGGCTTTCTCTGAGACTCCATTATCTGCCCTATCAGAATCTAGGAAGGATTAACTCACAGGAAAAGAAGAATAAAAGTCTGACACTTTTAAAGGTCTGACAGAGAAACTTTTGCTACAGGCTACCATCTATACTTTCTGAAGGCAGCTGAAGGATTACCTGAGAGATTCTTATCTGCATAACAAGACAGCCTTTGGTTGCCATTCTTTCCTCTCCAGACTCTCCCATAACCTGTGCCACCACCTCCTGGCTCCAAAAGCCCCAAGCCCCTTTCCTTTCTATAACCTCAGGATAGTATAAAAACTTTAGTCAATTGGCTCTTCTTTGAGTCTCGTATTTTATACAGCTCTTGCGCTTATGTATAGTAATAAATTTGTATGTCTTTTATTCCTGTTAATCTATCTATTATTGTCAGTTGTTTTATGGACTTAAATTGTCAAACCTTCAGCAGGAAGAGGAAGGAAAATTCCCTTTGCCCCTACATAGGTTAAAACAAAATATATGCGTATATAAGTTCTCTATTTACATGTAAATGTTTATAAATGCAAAGCAAAATAATGTACACCAAACTCTTACAAGTAATAATCACTAAGCATGAAGGCAGGCCTGATGAGAGGGAGTAGAAAGAACTTACACAATTTATTCTACGTATTTGTGTCCACTTTGAATCTTTTACAGCAGGAATATAGTTATAAATTACTTGTATAATAAGCAAGGACTATATATCAAAGCCAAATATAAATATATGGACTTTCCACAGTTTTTGCAGTATCAACACAAGCAATAAAAGGAAGAAGCTATCATTTACTAAGTGTCAAGGGTGTGCTAGGCACTGAACTAGCCACTTGCTATGTATGTAACCAATACAGTAGGTTGAATATCTACTAGCCAATTCCTGTAAAATAACTGAAAATAACTTATTTTCTTTAGGTATTTCTACCTTTCTGCCTGCTACTTATCCATTTAATTCAAATTAAGAGCAGTCATACACACACACACACACACGCACACATGCACAGAGAGTGTTTGAATACATACATATGCTCAAAGGTATGTATTATAATCACCTTCACTATTCCCTTGAAACTAATAATATATGAGTCAGCACTTATATATTATTAAATATTTTTAATGTGTTTACTACAGATATTTAGGGAAACAGTCATAGTAAGGTGATCATATAAAAATGATGATGTATTTACTACAAACCATTTTGAACTCTTATAGAGTGAAAAATGTACTTGTCACTTCCTGACAGAGACACTACACTCCTGACCACCTCTTCTCAATATCTAAATTTCTGGCATATTTTCTTCCCATTATGATCTAATTATGTAACTTGAACTCTGTCATCACAGAAACAATAATGATGGAAAAATAATATTCTTGTCCCATCCACACTATTCTGCCTTAAAACCAAAATTAATGTTGTCATCTGAGACATCTTGGGATTAATTGCCTGGGTTGCATTTGACATTTACTTGAGGATACACTTGCCTTTGGCTCTGTTAAAACAATATTTTGTTCAGCTCTAGTTCTACTACTAACATCTTTATACCATAGTTAAAAAGAAATGAAAAGACAAAGTTACTAATAAGAAGCTAATAAAGCATGCTCATGGCAAGGTGGTTCCTTAGGTTTACATCTATAACATTCCATTTTGTTCTTTGTTTTATCATAATGTGCTCTATTTAATTCACATCCTTAGAAAAGTCTTTAAACAGTACCATTTCATGGCCATATATAAGATGTTTCTAAGTAACAATAATTTGAACGAGATGTTCTGCACACTAGACTGAATCCCTACTAGCTAATTCCCACTGGAGAACTGAAAATAACTTGTTTTCTCTAGGTAATTCTGCCTGCTAATTATCCATTCAATTCAAATTAAGAACAGTCAAGACCTATATAAAAAGGGGTCACTCAAAGTGATTTCTTTCTCTAAAATGGTACTAAAAACTATTCTTCCTCAATATATAAGATTAGAGTTTTCTTCATACACACATTTGGTCAAAGTCAATAAATAATTATAGGACATAGGCAAGCTACACTTTACAGTATCTGATAAAATGCAATATTCATTACAATATGTTCAAACTATAATTTTAACAATTAAAAGGTGATTGTTACTTGCAACTGTCTCAACCATGTGTTGAATATTTATTTTGTGATCTGTGCCAGTATTTCTTTCATCTTTATTTTTATTCATGTCCATAATTTCCTACAAAATGTTTTTAATCAAGTACTTAGAAACTCTCTAGGCAAATTCAAACTGTACAAACTTTCAGACATTTGAAGGAATATTCAAGAGCTTACTGACAGGGCTAAAGTCCTACAGATAATCACTGTGACTCTGGGCCACCTCATTTTCATTTATGTCCTTTTTTTTAACCTATAAAATGATAGGGCAGAAATTGACATTATCTAAGATTTCATTTAACTATAATAATATAAGTTTATAATTTTCTTTCCTTTTCCTTTGTATTTATTATTTTTAATTGACAAAAATTATATATATTTATGGTGTATAACATGTTTTGAAATATGTATACATTGTGGAATAAATAAATTAACATACATATTACCTCACATACTTTGTGTGATGAGAAAACTTAAAATCTACACTCAGCAATTTTCAAGTGTGCAGTATATTGCTAGTAACTATATTCACAATGTTATACAATAGAGCTCTTGAACTTATTCTTTCTAACTGAAATTACATATGCTTTGATGAAATCCCAACCCGCATCACATGGTAACCACTATTCTACTCTCTATTTCTATAAATTCAAACTTTTTAGATTCCACTTATATGTGGAGGTATTTGTCTTTTGATATCCTTGCAGATTTCCACAGAGTAAATAATATTGACATGATTGAAACATGCATCTATGTAACCATAATAGGTTTGCCTGATGTGCAGCGAGTCAATATACCAACACACTGGGAATGCAGTAGAAAGAGACATTAGTAATTGTAGTGCAGCTGAGGAGACAGGAGGAAACCTCAAATCCACCTCCCCGAGAGGTATGGGGATAGGATTTTTAAGGATTCTGAACAGGTGATGGGCTGAAGTGTGGGGATCGTTGATTGGTCAAGAAGAGAGGGGTGAGGCCATGGGACAGGGAGATGAAGAAACTGCATTCTTGTGCTGAGTCAGTTCCTTGGTAGGGGTCTTCACACTGCTTGACATCAACCATTCTGCTGGAATTCAGCATCTGAAAAACATATTAGGCAACACTTGAGCAAAATAGCCTCATGATTCTGGCATTAGAGATTCTGTCTATAAGAATAACGGGGAAGTAGGTGGTCAGCACACTGCGTGACTCTGGGTTAGTTATCAGCCACAGGGAAGTGAGTCCAAAGTGCACTGATGCACTCTGGTTAATGTCTAGTTCTAATTCTACCTAAAGCCTGGCTTGTAATGCTCATGAACCCCATGAGGGCAGTATTATCTGTTTGAGGAATATTTCTTAAAACCAAGTGATTGTGCATGTTATTATATATGTGACCTTCGGAAAGATTTTAGGGGAAAAAACAATTCTTTGTCCAACTATTATTATCCTCATCTTGTAAATATTAGAAATATCCTAATCAGTAATTAGTATGACAAATATGTAATTATGACTATTCAAGGTTAAAAAATATCCCATATATTCTTTTTTTCATGGTACTCAACAGTGATTTACACATGTGGGCTCTCAATATCTAATGAAAAAAAAATTTTTTTTTTTTTTTTTTTAAGACAGAGTCTTGCTCTGTCGCCCTGGCTAGAGTGCAGTGGCATGATCATAGCTCACTGCAGCCTCACACTCCTGAACTCAAGCGATCCTCCTGTGTCAGACTCCCAAAAAGCAGATACTATAGGCGTGTGCCACCACATCTGTCTAATTTTTTCTATTTTTTGTAGAGACAGGGTCTTGGTCTTGCTCAGGCTGGTATCCAACTCCTTACCTCAAGTGATCCTCCCACCTCAGCCTCCCAAAGTGCTAGGATTATAGGCGTGAGCCACCATGCCCAACCCCAAAAATATTTTATAGAATTTTTTATTATAAAGGTCCATAAAATAATATCCACCCCTTTCAAATTTTGTAATATAGAATAATTTGTCTTCTCTTTCAGGCATTGGGATGATCTCACTCAACAAAAGAGGAATAGACAACAGATCTCAATAGAAAAGAATTATACATGTGACCAGGACAGTCTTCTTTCCTCAGTCTGCTCGAGCTTTAGACAGGCTTCTTCCTGACCCTAGGCCCTTGACTTTCCTTTGTTTAGTGAATTTACTTTAGAAAATGAGTCAATTATTTTCTTCCCCTTTGAAATATATGTAAATTTTCTCTGAGCTTCTTTCTAGTTTTATAACCCCAGAACTCTGTATCAAGGACCTGGGAGCATTCCCTTTAAATGTAAACATCAAGGAAGATTGTCCCACTATCTCCCAGTTTCTGTAGGAGGATAGAAGAATAACTTCTGTGGGTGCCTTGCTCCAAGTTGTAGAACTATTTTCTGTCATCAAATTATAAGAAAGCTAATTTTTTCTTTGAGTAAAGCCAATTAGCCTATATAAATGGCCAAGAACCTCTACCTGCACCCACTAAAAACTTTCCAGCCTTTTGTTTCATCAGAGTTCAGTTCAATCTCTCTTTCCTATTGCAGTAGCCTGAATAAAGTGTCCCTTACCTGCTTAACTTTATCAGGTACAGTTTTTGCTCTAACACATGTAAACCACAGTGAGTAAAGAAAAGGAGTCTCAAATTTGTTCTATTTCGGGGCTTATAAAACTCAACTCTAAAAAAAAAAATCATGATCACAGTGTTGAGAATGTGCTATAACTTACTTAAGTCTTATCCTTATAAGCTGCTCAGCTAGGCTTACCTTATAACAAATATTTTAAGTAATTTTTAATTAAATTTCATTGCAGATAAATTTCACATTGTCATTATTTTTCTTTATAGTGAAGTCTCAGGCATTAGAATTGTCACAGTCTGAGCTTATATTCTGTTGATTTAGTATCCACAATAAATGATTTCTTGCTTGTAAGAGGTTTTATTTTAATAGAAAGAACAAATATTGATTTAGAGAGAATTTCTAAAAGCCCATATGAGAAAACCCAGACAAGTCTGAAGGTGAAGCGGAATGTTGCTTACACGCAGGTTCAGTGCATTATATAATATGTAACAAAGAACAGGAGAATATGTCCAGAAAATAGTGAAGAACACTAATAGGAAATTCATAATGCATTGATCTTAAGTACAATTCAATAAATGTAACACCCTTTAGTGTTTTTGAACTTCATCTCAGATTGCGTGTTCTTTAAACAATGACTAGAGTTCTCTTTAACAGCTAAAGATGAAAGGAGCTACCATGCAAAAGAGAAGAGATTGAAAGAGCAAGGAGACAGACAATAGCCACTTCAGATGGGGAATGATGTGAGTGGAATGTTCTTAAATATTAGTGAGGAGACAATGAGAATGAAGAATAAAGAAGCCCATGGATTTCTTTTTACATTTGTTTTTAAAATCTCTGATGATTTCACCTCCATGTATTTTACAGAAATGTTGGGTATCTTTTTATCTCTCAGCTTCTCATTTCTCTTCACAACTTTTCCTTTTACTGAGAGACAAAGAGAGAGAGATTTATCTTTGCCTTTTTACACATTGTATTAATTAGTTGACAAAATACAAAATATATTATCTTAGATCGAAGTATGTTTTGCTATGTCTATACAGCATTAAAATATTATTAATATAACCTATTGAAATAAATAGGCAGTCAATCATCCAACATCACTGTACTTTTTTCTCTCCAAATTAACTGAATAAAATGGTTATTTAAGTGTCACATAAATTTAACCTGAGCTAAAGTTTAACAAAACAATTAAGAAACTTGTTGCCTACTTATTATGTCATTCCTTAATATATATAGTACCTTAATATGTATAGTTGTCTTAACTCTTTTTGAATTGATAGACAAATTCCATTGCCCACTTGAAAAATGAAAAAGAAATCAACAAAGCAGAAAAATGATCATGGTAACTAGACAAATAAAATATATAATTCATAAAAAATAATTAATCCAAAAAGATTAATTCATTAAAATTAATCAGCACTAAGCAAGATTACAAATAACTTATTTCTGTTTTAACATAATTCCATGTGTAGCTTTTATAATTATCTAGGCCTGAGCAGATTGTGTTTGGGTAAATGCTTTCACCAAATGAAATACCAATAGAATTGCCTTCTAAACGCAGTTAGTCTATGGGAATCAATGGAATTGGATTAAAATACAAAACAAAACAAAAACCTGAAGAACTAATTTAACAAAGGTTTTGGCTGTCATTTTTATGTACATTTCATATTGTTTTGTATTTGAGGCAATTTAATACATAAAAAAAAATCATAGAATCTCAACATTTGAGAATTTGAAGGTCACTTTGTCCAACCTCTCTAGCACTTAAACCTGCTCTGTGGCATTGATGATATTTGTGCCTTGGCTCAGTTCCTAGCAACTTAGCACTTATCAAATAGCCTCACCATCTAAGGAAGCCAGTGATGCTTAGAGAACTCATGTTTATGCTGCCCCTTACTCTATCTGATTGCCATTTATACTTATTGGTTTTAGTTCTACCCACAGAAACCAAACACAGGCCACATCTACTTCTACCTACACAACAGTTCCCTAAACACTTAGAGACTTTTATTAATATATGATAAACAAATACAATTAAATAAGATAAATTATATGTCATTTAAAGTACATCAGTTTCCTTTTTTTGGATGTTTTAAGCCTAATAATCCAATCATTTTATAATCTAATCTAAATGTGGTCCAAAACCCCTGGGTTCCTGAGACCCTATTGAGGGTCTCCCCTATGACTAAAACTATTTTTATAACAATACTGAAATATAATTTCCCTTTTTATACTGATAGTGCAAAAACAATAGTAGGCTGCCACCTAATTGCAAATCAAGACAGTGACACCAAACTTACTATTATTCATTAAATTATTCATTGGTATGCACTTTCATTTTTTTTAAAAAGGCCACTTTCACTTAAAAGTAATCTCAAAGAGGAAGTAAGATTCATTAATGTTGCTGTTTCTCAACTCTTGTGGACATCTTTTTAATATCCCGTGTGATGGAATGGGAAGTATACATAAAGCACTTCTGAAGTACGTGGCAATTATTTAATTAGCAAGCTAAACCAGTTACTTTCTTGATGCAACATCATTCTTACTTTAAAGAACAACTGAAAGACAAACTATGGCTATTGAGAATTGAGTATTTTCCAGACATTTTCTCAAAAATGGATGAAATAAGCCTATTTTAAAAATAATAGTATTTGTTGCCAATAATAAAATTTATTATTGAAAATTAGAAACCAGTATTTGTCACAGATTTGTTTCCTCTCAACATTTAAAATTTTTCCTGAAGAGACCAGTATGGGATAGCATAGTGAATTAATATTTTTTACAAATGGCCAAAGACTGATGCAAAATTATACATTGTTAAAAGTTTTGAACTGCAAAATAGATTAATAAATCCTAATGTAAAAGCACATAAAAATTTATTGATACAGAATTACATCCCATATTGCAACTAATTTTAAGAAATTATTCCTTGTTGACTTTTCATACAGTATAAAAGGAGACTATCCCTGATTATCTAGAAAAGCTATTAAAATAGTCCTTCCATTCTCCTACTTCTTATTTGTGTTAGATTATATTTGCTCCATGCATGTCAACAAAAATAACATATCACCAAAGCTTGAATTCTGAAGCAGATATAAAAATCTAGCTATCTTCCATTCAGACAGATGTTAAAGAGATTTTCAAAGTATAAAACAATGCCACTTTTCTCACAATTCTTTTTGTTTGGGAAAAATATTTATTATAAAAATATGTTATTTATGTTAATACATATGGATTTGTTGTTGCTATTTTTAAATGAATTAATGCTTTAAAATTTTCTGTTTAAATTTCTAATATGGTAAATATTGAGTGGTATAACCTACACAAACTAAAGCCATTGAGTTCCTTGGTAATTTTTAAGAGTGACTTGGGGTCCTGTGAGCAAAATGTTTGAAAGCCACTGATCTAAGCTTGCTTACCTATCTGTGTTCATTCCTGCTACAACTTTACTCATCTACTTATTCAACTACATTTAAGCTATTTTATCTCCTTGAAGTCATCATGCTCTTTCATTCTTTTGACCTCTTCTTTTGCTCTATAATATGTCATTCTTTTGTTTTTCCCTGCTAACTTTCTCTTTTTCTTCAAATGCTATGTTAAATATTACTTCCTTCCAGGCACTTGTTCTCTTTTGTCTTATGACACATCCTCTTTTTTCACTTATCATTATATTATAATTACATGTTAAATCTTCTGTCTCCATGCTAGACGTCTCACTTGTTTATCCTTGAATCCCTAAAATCCAAAAATAACTAACATTTGTTGAGCACTTTGCCCTAGGCACTGCTTGACATTTTTGCATATATTATTTTATTAAATCCTAACAACGAGCTTATTAGACAAGTATTCAAATTTTCCTTTAAATGATAAAGAAATTGGCAGAGAGGTTAACAAAAAGTAATCCAAATCAATTGTCAGCAAATATCAAAGCTGAGAATCAAACTGCATTTGTTTACTCATTTCATTAAAATTTGCTTCAGCTTCAGGCACCCACTGAACATTCAATTAAGTATTTGTTGAATGGAATTGTCCCTTAAAGATATTTTCTATTCCTTTGGTTAGTTTCCTGGATAGCACAGTGTTACATATTTTCCTTCAATATCATTACTTGAATAAATAATTTTTTTGCTAGTAAATAGAAAAAATGAAACCTTTAGACCAATAACATTTTAAATATTTATATGTTTGCTCTTTCTTGGTATTTGTAAAATATTATCTAGCTTTAAGATTGACAAGAAAAATTGAAATTGTTGCATTATAGAGAAGTCTTCCTGGGATGATATTTAGAAAAGAATATTCAGAAACATACTCACTTTCATTGTCCCTAGAGTTGCCTAATACCACAAATAGGATTGTGAAACACGTCATACATATCTTTTAATCTCATAAAGAACAGCTCTCAAATAAGTGAATGTAGAATCCACTGGACATAATAAACTAAAGAATAGTGAATTCGGAAGTTTGGTGTTAGCTATTCTATTCGGAATAAAATAGCCAGCTCTAAATAAGACAGCTGCCCATTTGATATCCCTCGATTCAACTTTCCTTGATAGTACAAACATTATTTAATATTTAAAGTTGATATTGAAACATACCCAGAAGCAGATATACATTCTTATATACTCCCTGGTGTCAATTCATTTTGCTGCAGCATTTATTACATTTTCAGCATCACCATGGTCCAGAGATGTAAAGGATGAAATGTAAATTACATTAAAGTAACCAAATCAAAAAGCAAGTTTATAGGACAAAAAAGATTTGTGATCTAGAAGTAGAAACTGTACTGAAATGCAGACATGTCCTGGCTGGAGAAATTTGAATTCTGTATGGAATTGACAGACAAAGAACAATTTGCACCAAAATCAGATGAAATGAAATCAATTAGGTAAATATTCCTGTAGGACATCATTCAACTCCACATTTGCTTTTGCCCAATTATAGCATAATAAGGCTATAAAAGTTACCTAGACAATCTCCCCTTAGTTATCTTATACCTTATATTTTAACAGCTCTTGAAATTTAAATAGAAGAGAGAACATGAGACATGTAAAGCAGAAAAGCCAATAAAGTATGTGTTAATTAACTGGTTACCCTTGTGGAAAATTAGGACTCAATCCTACTGGGAAAACTATGAGAAATCACACAGAATGCACCTCAGAATTGACCCTTCACCCCAGAAGATAAAGGATTCACTGAACTATACACCAACTCCTGTTTTCCTTATTTGTTGAGGAGTTAACCTACTTTAACTATATTGAAATTTCAGGTTGCAGCAATACACCACTAAGCAGCCTCTGCAGCTAAGGAGAAAGCTATGAGGCAACAAAGAAAAAAGATTGCATTGCATGAATTTGATGTGGCAGTCAAACTAGATGAATAAATAATACATACCAGGTCTGCTGAATTCACATGAGCCAAGATTTAGCGTGATACACTGCAAGCATAGATCATCAGTTGTATCACTTGAATCTGTTTATGTCCCATATTAAGCCTATTCGGTTGGCAACTCAAGATGGTACTTGTTGCAATCTTTAAACATAAGATTAGTTTATATGAGAGTTAAGAAAACAAGCTATAGTTTTCATTTGTAGCTGGTGCAGAGGTCACAATTGATCTTCATTATCTCCTTCATTTACCCACTTTAGATTTCCTCCTCTCTTGGCCAGCACTTCACCCAGTCCAAGTTGCTTATCTGATGGGGTCAGCCAGAAGTTCATCTCTGGGGAATCTGTGTTTTAGGTGCCCTTGGTCTTGTCAGGTTTGTTTTTAGCAATTGTCCATGCACTATTCTTACTACTCCTGAAAGTTCCAAGAGATGCTCAGAAAAACCTACAAGTTGCAAACATACTCATCCCTGACACCACGGTACAGCACTAAGCAAATCTCATGAACTGTAGAGATGATTATCTTCATTAGTATAGTAATTCCTGTCCACACCTGCTCATCCACTGGCATAAGGACTCCAGAGTGACCAGGCAAAAGCAATACTTTCATTTTCATTGAAACTTTTAGAATATCTAGTGATAGAGGCGTATCCCTTGGTGACCGAGAATCTCCAGTCCAGCAGAGCCAAGAGTTGCATAGGCACAAAGCTAAAATTTTGCAATTTGAGAGTGATGGTGAAAGTAGCTAATCTTATTTCCACTCCTTGGTTTGGGGATCTATTTATTCTAGCTATTGGGCAAGAGTGCCATATATGTGTTTTGACTCAATGCTTACACTGTTTCCTAGAAGACAGGAATCCAATATTACAGTCTGTCATCCCAGTCTTGTCCCTTGATCCAAGCTGGTTTTATGCAGGATCCTATGTTAGTAAGTCAAATTTCCGGTAAATAATCACACAGTTATTTTGGCCAAAGTATTGTAGGCAAGAAAGGCAAACTCCTATCCAGAATAGATGAATATTTCACTGAGACCAACACTTTGTCAATGTCATAGTAAAAGGGTTCTGATATAATTAATTGTCTTCCAAGTACCTAGCTAGAATCCTTGAGAGATGTTACCATAGCTGGAGCCCAGCATTTATATCTTCTTTTATGGTTCAGGAATTCAGAGGCAGCTGGATCAGCTTTGATGTGAAAGAGGTTTTTCTGAGGTGTTTATGACTAACTATTAGCCATGCTTCCACAGCTGCTCTGTAAAATGCAGTGCTCAAACTTCTCTTAACACCTAAAACAATCACAGAAAAGCTGCAACTGGAAGTCATAATCTTCCTTTCAAATGTTACCTTTTAGTTTTAGCAATTAAAATATATATGAATGAAATGGCTTTATAAATATAAAGGAATGAAATAAGGATTTACTCAAGATTTATTTGACCTTTAAGTTGAAGAGACAATTTCTTAAAGCAGGTACTTTTTCATCTACTTTCTAAATATTTAAAATTAAAATTACTCTTTTTACCTTAGCTAGACTTTGCCTGGAAAAATAGAGCTCTTCACCCAAGAAAAGATTAAAGTTCATGTGTATTTTAAAAATTCAATTATAAACTAAAACTAGAGTTATTCTCCATAAAGTAATGGGAATTCAGGGCTATTTGGAATATCAAATCTGGAAGTTCATCACACTCCAAGGCTGTATTTACACATGTCAGATATTCTACAATATTTTAAGCACAACGTTTTAGAAATTCTCATTATCAACCAATATCATTTTTCTGGAGGACTGACTTATGCACAAAATTTCATAGTATTTTTATCACAAAACATTGGAAATTTGTCAAAGATGTTACCTATGTATTTTTTCACCACTCACTATTGAAAATGTGGAATAAAATGATATTATGGAAATAGGGAATTGCTATTATCAATAGACAGTTGCCTTTGTCCATTCAGGCTGCTATAACAAAATGCCATAAACAGAGTAGCTTTTAAACAACACAAATTTATTTCTCACAGTTCTGGAGGCTGAGAAGCCCAAGATCAAGGCATCAGAAGATTTTGTGCCTAGAGGGACCACTTTCTGATTTATAGATGAAGATTCATAGATGGTGCCTTCTCACTATGTCCTCATATGGCAAGGCAGATCTTTGGGGAGAGCTTTCATGATCTACTAACCTTCCCAAAGCCCCACATAATAGCATTATATTGGTGATTAAGTCTCAACATGAATTTTTGGAGGGACAAAAACATTCAGACCATAGTAACAGTGAAAATTCATATTGGAATTAAACAAATGGAGACAAGATGCAGAGAAGTATCCCCTTGATTATGTAACATCCTCTACCTTTAAAATCTTGGTCAGATTTTAAATCACCATATAGCTTCACTCATCTACAAACTTGAGTTCAATAATATAGGTTTATGTATCCAATTATAAGTTACTGAAGTCAAAACCTATGTTGATCTGGTCCATTATTATATATCCAGGGATTAGCAATGCCTGACCCAAAGAAGGTTATTTAAATACATGCATGCTAAATAAATATGACTAAATTAAAAATGTGATTGCCTCAATTAACTATGGCTCATTTATACAACTCAAATCCGATATGTGCTTGAAGCAGAGGGAATCCATACCTTAAACACAAAAGTCTTTGGGTCTATGGAAAAGTCCTACATACTTTTTGCCCACCCCACCCCCAGTAGTGATTTCACCACCATGAAGACACCCTTCATCATGTGTCAGCACACCCTTAGGCACAGAACTAGATATAGTTTGTTAAAACCTTTGCAGTGTGTTGCTACAAGTGGATCTGCATTTCTAAAATTGGTAGCTCTTTTCCCAACTTTACCATAGGTAGGACCTCAATGGATTCCACCTAGAATTTTGACTAGACCTTTCATATTTACTTTATCCAACCTCAGATAACTGATAAAATTACAGTTATATTATCTATATCATGTTATAATCCATATAGTACTTTCTCATAAAGTACCTCATTTCCTTCTCACAATAATCTTTTGAATTATGCACAGTAGAGAATATTATGCATAATTTCTAATGAAACTAAAACTTTGGGAGCTAAATTCACTTGTACATTGTACAGTTACTAAGTGGCATAGTATTCTGAATTATCCAAAGCACATACTGTATCCATTCTGTGGCATAATTAAACTTTTATATTTCTTCTTTGTCATTAAAAAATATTGAAGAAACTTTATATACAAAAATTCCTTGGATGGGAAAGTGGTGGTTGAGGAGGAAGAAAGAGAGCTATGGTATTTAACAAAAAAAACAAACAAAAGAAAACACTTAATCTAAAGCAAACTGTTGCTATTTCCACCAACAAGAGCAACTCTAATCTAAAGCCAATGAAGATAACATTTTACTGAAAGGAAGAACAAAATTATGGTTTTGGATTTCTTCATGGACAGAAGTTTGTAGCTTTCACAGTGATGACAGCTTGCCTTGGTAAAATGAGACCTTCTGGCTGAAAAACCTTCATCTATTTTCATGAAAAATTTAGCATAAAAGTGTTGTATATTTCCCCAAATTTGAAAGACATTTGAAAAATTGTGGTGGTAACAGGAATAGTAATGGATAGTAAAAAATGGTAAGAAAAATAAAACCACATGAGAGACGTGACTGGTAACCAGCTTGCAAACTTAGTCACAAGCAACTGTTCTGTGGCTTTAAGCAAATTGTTTGACCTCCACGACTGTCAAATGAATAGCTTTGACTGATGACGCTTACACTTTCCACTAACTGTTACATTCAGTGATTTTAACTTGTGAGAAATATTTATTGAGTCACTGAGAAGATATAGTTTTAATATTCTTATTTATTTCCCATTATAATTGTTTTGCAGAACCATTATTATAATGAGTCTTAAACACTTTCAAACCTGATGAATGTCAAACTTGTCTTTTAGAACATCTTAGAAACCAAAGCATATGGGTATAAATCTATTTTATGTGAAAGCTTTAAAATTTGATTAGAAATAATTTGAAGATGATTGTATTCCAAAATTTACAATTATGAAGCTTGGACCTCTTCACTACAATTTCTTAGAAAGGTACTAAGAATAAAAAAAAATGAAGTGATAATACTTGAAGTTCAAACTAACAAAGAATTTAATTTCAATATGCTTTTATATACAATAGAATCTCATTTAGGCACATATCCATACTGAGTCAATACAAAACATCTGGTGCTTGCCTTGATGAAGCACAACAAGCTGTCATGGAGGGGAGGAGATGTCAGTGTTGCTCCCATCGAGTTGAAGCCATACACACTATATAATGTCTCTTGAATAGCTTCTTCATTATTTTTTTCCACTTCCTCAGCACAATAGCTATACTCTGAAAATGCAAGGATTCTAGAAGTGGTAAAATTGTACATGAATCTTCTTAGCAGTTTTATTTCATTAAAAACTGGAAACAGCTGAAATGTCCGTCAACAGATGAATGGATAAACAAATTGTGGTACGTCCCTACAGTGGCATACTACTCAGGAAAGATTAAAAATAGGGGGGAAGAATGAGTTGTTCATATACACTACTCACAATAATTATGCTGAATGAAAAAAAATACAGGGAAAACATAGTACATGATATATGATTCTATTTATATACGACAACAAAATTCAGATCAATGATTATTGAGATGTGGGGAGTGGGAGCAGGAGAGAGGGATTACAAAGGGGCAGAAGAAAACTTTTGGGAGTGATGGATACATTTATTTTCTTAATTTTGGTAATGGTTTCATGAGTGTATATAAATGTCAAAAGTTATTGAAATGTACACTGCGAATAGGTGCAGCTTATTGTATGTAACTTCTACTTCAATAAAACTTTTTTTAAAAAAAAAACTGTGGTAGAATAAAATGATACAAAATAAGTTCCAAATATATTTATGGCATAATGAGATTTACCCCATTTGGGGAAAAGTTCAAGCAGAGTTCTAAGTTTTGCTTATATTTTTTAAGGATATATTTTGTATGCTTAGTTCAAGGTTTTAAATATACTACTGAATTTAAGTCCTAAACACAAACTAAAGAGTTGCACACTATACGTGATTTTCATATTAGGATTTTAACTTTTTTTTTTGCTTTGATGTACATTATTGGAATTGTTTTAATTGGTGCTACTGTGTAAGAATTCAAATCATATCATATTCCACCCTGGGGGTTTACAAAAGACTATGCCAGAGCGAGTTGGGTGTTTATCTTTAGCTTTCTCCATAGGCTCTTATTTTACATCCCAATTTTTGCTTTCTTTTTTAATCTGTGAATATACCTTCACTTTTATCCCAGTCCCAGTAAGAATTGTCCTATTTTTGTGTTTCATGATGAACTTATTGCCCTCTTTTACCAAAAAAAAAGCCACATCTTTCAGATTAAACCTCTGACATTCTTTTAAGGGCTAGATTCCTTTCTCTGAACCACCTGACACTGACCAATCACCTGTAAGTTTGCTGCCTCCTGTTGCTTTCAGGGGTCCTCAAACTTTTTAAACAGGGGGCCAGTTCACTGTCCCTCAGACCGTTGGAGGGCCGGACTATAGTTTAAAAAAAACTATGAACAAATTCCTATGCACACTTCACATATCTTATTTTGAAGTAAAAAAACAAACGGGCAAAAA
>CAUYPO010050469.1:0-27761 GCA_963574435.1 Cheirogaleus major | reverse complement strand
CAGAAGCAGCTGACATCAGGCACAAACCACACGGGAGGAAGGAGAAAGGAAATAGGACTGAGCCACAAGAGAACTTTGTGAGGGCAGATCTGAAAAGTGCCAGAGAAAACTCCTGAAGAAAAGTGGCTCACCCTGAAGCGTGTAATTTACATTTCCTATTTGCAAGGAGGCACATGAGCTATAGAAAGTAGAACTCACAGGTGGAGCCCCCTGGAGTTCAGAGAAAGGAGGAGGAAGGGTTATACAACAATCCCTCTATGGATTTCTAGAGGAAATTAGCCACCAGACACTGAGTCAGTCCACAGCTCTCCTCCTGCCACCCCCAGCATCTCAGCAGACAAGTTAGGGTTTTCAAAGCACAGGAAACCCCAAAGTCCCTGGGCCTAGGGGGGCAGATGGGTCCACTTGAACAGAAATGCCTCAGACTTCACTGGCGCCTGTCACCCCCAGGCTACTCGTGCAGAAACTCCAAACCCCTGCAAAGTTACCCTGGAGTAGGTCTGGCTCTCTCAGGAGCTGTATCCTGTGTGCTCCCCAAGGCCAGGTAATCTGCTACTGGCAGATGCCACCACTGCCCACATCCACCTGACACAGGCCAGCCCTCCGCCAGCTGGCACAGCACAAGCAGAGACACCAAGCGCCCAGCTCATCATGCCTGGTTCCTCTTTCCCTTCGACGCATTCATTCTGGTGGCTAATTTCTCCATCTCCCATGTGATGGGAGTCTAATGAAGTGGTACCTGGAACAAATAGATCTCGACTAGATACTCAAGCTCAGCTGACATGTGATTCTACTAAATAATCCCTCAGTGAGTCCTCCTCCGGCATCAGGTCTGTCCAGCAAGGGTTGGACAGACCGTTCCTATGTCTTACCCACTGTGGGATGGTGGAAGGAAGACGGTAATAGGACAATGACAGGTAGCAGCTGTGGATATGGCACTATACAGGACTGTCGTGAGGCTTGTGGGACTTCAGGCATGTGTTCCTGGCACTGAGCCACACATCCATTGACCTACTCAGCCACACCTCTCTGAACCTCAGTTTCCTCACTGGTAAATGGTATAATGATTCAAATCACATCTGCCTGTTGTGAAGATGACATGAGATAATATACGTTAAATCAGAAGGAGTCAGATTATAGGTAACCTTATATTCTAGATGTGTTCAGACAATAGAAATATAATGCAAGCCACCTACGTAATTCTAGATTTTCTAACAACCAGGTGTGATGGTTAATTTTTATGCGTCAACTTGCCTGGGTTAAGGGTTACCCATGTAAGTGCTAAAACATTATTTCTGGGTGTGTCTATGTTTCCAGAAGAGATTAGCATTTGAATCAGTAGACTGAGTAAAACAGATCCACCGTCACCCACGTGGGTGGGTGTCATCCAATCTATTAAGGGCCAGGATAGAACAGGAAAGGCAGAGGAAGGAAGAATTCACTCTCTCTTCTGGAGCTGGGACATCCACCTTCTCCTGTCCTTAGACATCAGGACTCCAAGTTGTCAGACCTTCAGAGTCTGGGGCTTACGCCAGAGGCCCCCAGTTTCTTAGGCCTCTGGCCTTGGGCTGAGAGTTATACTGTTGGCTGCCCTGGTCCCCAGGCTGTGGACTCAACTGGCCTCTCCACGGCTGCCCTGGCTCTCCAGCGTGCAGAGGGCATTCCATGGGCCTGCTCAGCCTGCGCAGCCATGTGAGCTTAGTCCTAAAATAGATAAATCCCCCAATATTTCTATACCTATCTGCTTTTCTTTCTTTTTCCTATTTTTTTTTTTTTTAGAGACAGGATCTCACTCTGTCACCCAGGCTAAAGTACAGTAGTGCCATCATAGTTTACTGCAGCCTCATACTCCCAGGCTCAAGTGATCCTCCTGCCTCAGTCTCCCAAATAGCTGGGACTACAGGAGCCTCCACCACACCTGGATAATTTTTCCATTTTTGTAGAGATGGGTCTCACTATGTTGCTCAGGTTGGTCTCAAACTCAGGCCTCAAGCAGTCTTCCCGCCTCAGTCTCCCAAGGTGCTAGGATTATAGGCACGAGCCACCATGCCCAGCCATCTATCTATTTCTCTCTCTCTCTCTATGCCATTAATTCTGTTTCTCTGGAGAACCTTTTAATACTTTGTTAAATTTTAAGTAAGAATTTTTCCTTTTAATAATATTTTGTTTAACCCAATAAATCTAAAATATTATCGTTTTGACATGTAATTGATTAAAAACCTAATGAGTTACTTCATATTCTTTTTTTTTTCTTTTGTACTAGGTCTTTGAAATCCTGTATTTATTTTACACTTACTATACACGTCAATTCAGCTGGGCCACATTTCAGGTGCTCAGTAGCCGCATGTGGCTAGTGCCTGCCATACTGGACAGCTCTAGACTAAAGCTGGAGTTCATTCCACGAACAATGGAGAGCCACGATGGATTCTTCCCATCTGCCAGGGGAAAGAGTGAAAGGCACAAAAAGGCAGTTTAAGAAGCACTCATCTCCCTTGGGCTAGGGCAGAGCTGTTCTGCCCCAGTGGTCCAGGCACTAGACCGAGAGACAGCAGCTCTATTTTCTGTCTCCCTGGCCCCTACATAGGACCTGGCAGAGTCCTTGGTAATTTGGTTGGATGAAGCCATCAATCAACAAGTCACCAGGCAATCCCTGGATCTGTAAGGCAAGTTGAAGAGAAGAGTCAGGATGAGTCTGAAAGCCAGAGGCTGGGATGGGGGAAGAAAGACAGGGCAGACGATGAGGCACTGCAGGAAATAAAAAGGCCGGATGAGGAACTGGAGAGGGGGCAGCATGGCTTTCATTGTCACTGCGGTGGTCAAAGTGACAGGAGGCTAATAAGCCTAAGTGGCTGGTTAGGGAGACACAGAACCAGAGCTCAGAAGATGTAAGTCACTCAGCAATCACCAGGAAGCCAGGAGGCACTGGGCACTCTCTGAGCCATGAGAGTGGACTGGACACAGTGAAGAAATGAGATGACAGCGGAGGTTTCAATGCTTGTAACAAACAGGGAAAAAAATTCAAGTTCATGTGGACACTCCAGGTCTCAGACGCTTGGAACGGCTGGGAAGGGATAGCTAGAGATGGGGAAGACCATTTGGAGAAGTCGTGAGGAGCCAGGCTTTAAATGGCCCGATATTTACTGAAGCAGGGCAGGGCATTCCACCCACAAAGCCCTGGTCAAACCATTTGCGCTTCATTATCCAATTGCACTCTCAAGGGGCTGGGTGTGAGACTGCTCAGCAAAAGCAGCTGCTCTCACTTTGAACAGTTTTAGATCAAAGCCTGCGGCACACAAGCTCTCTGTGTGACACTGTTAATGAAGAATAAAGTGTTCCAGCAGCTCAAAGAAAAAAAATAATGAAAATAAAAGGTTTTGACACTCATTCAAAACAAGCTTGCTCCTCGATATTCACGACATCGTGAGCAAGAGCGTCAAGGACAGGAAATGCTGGAGTGACGCGGGAAGGAAGCATGGCCATTTCGGATCTGAGCACACTCGGTGAGCCCCCTACCTCAGGGGCCATGCCCTTCCATCTAAAATGACAGTCTCCTAAATTATGCAGCCTGGCTGCTCATGCTGACTCCAGGAATCCTCCCTGGGGAAGAGTAGAAGTAAACTGCATACTGCAGTGATTAAGAGATAAAAAGGGCACATGCCTGTGATCACAAAGATGGATCTCAAAGAAGTTCTGTAGACACTCTCTCTCCTTTGAGCCTCACAAGAACTCCTTAAATCAAACTGGTGAAACATCACTAACCAGATTGGACAGAGGAGAATACTTAAGGCTCAGAGAAGTTAAGTGACTGGCGTAAGGACAGAATATTCATTCTGCCTCTGCAAGTGAAGAAAACCAAAGCCCCAAAAAGGAGGAACGAATGGACAGGCATAACCCAAAGGGCAAAGGATACGGGGTGTGAGAGTTGCTGAGCGCCGGGACTGTAACTCCATCAGGACCTCCTCATTCTCTGTCTCTTAGCTCTGCTCCTCTGGCTTTGTTCTCACAGGCCAGCTGCCTCGGTAGCTCCAAGCTAACACCCTTACAGCCCCACAATTAATGAGAAAAGAAAGTCTTTTCTGCCAGCTCCAGTTAACAGAACCTTGGAGAAGCAGTCTGATGAGCCCGAATGGGCTACAGTTGTGGCTATAGCCACGGAGAACCATCTGGCCCAGCTGAGGTCAGCATGCTTCATCCAATTCCACAGGTGTGTTTCTTAAATAAGGGGAACAGGTGCTGGGCCACCAAAAATGGTAGTCTCTGTAGTCACTATTAGGAAGGCCATAACAAACTAAGGCCAGGATCCATTATTATAGATTCAACAAGTATACAATATATTGCAGGAGGTACCTAGCAATGACCAAGACACTCATGGTCCCTGCCCGTATGGCACACAACTTAATGAGGGAGTCAGATGATAAACAGGTAAAGAGATGGAATAGAGAACTGTTTATTGCGACAAGTGCCATGAAGGAAACCTACAGGGTGAAGTGATAGAATGAGGCAGCTATTCAGATGAGGCGGTTAGAGAAGGTTCTCAGAGGAGGGGCCGTTTAAGCCGTGATGAGACTGAAAAGGAGCTGGCCAGGGAGAACGGGGGTGGCGACTGGTCCAGGCTTAGGAAGGGATCTGTGTGTGCAGAGGCCCTGAAACGGGAAAGACCGTGGCCTGTGTGGGGAACAAAGAGAAATTGGATGTGGCTAGAGCTCAGCGGCAAGAGGAGAGTGGAAAGTTCTGCACCTGGGAGCAGACGGGCCCAATCACCCAAAGCGTGGCATGCAGTGGAAATGAGTTGACATTTTACTCTAAGGCAATGCAAAGCCACTAACAGATCTTTAAGCCTCAGAGCACTATGAAATGATCTGTATTTTAAAAGATTTGTATGTAGAGAATAATGTGGAGGAAGCAAGAGTCAAAAGAAAGAAATTGGGCAGTGGGAATGGGAAAGAAATTGGGTAGTGGCAGTGGAAGACTGGGAAGATGAAAAATACAGGGAAGAGACAGGGTTGTACCACCTGATGCTTGCTTTGAAGGAGATAAAAGACTCAGGGAGGACTCCCTGCACTGAGCAGGTGGCTGAATGGTGGGATCACTTCCTGAGAGGGCAAGTTGGAGTTACCCAGTTTGAATACAGTAGAGATGGAGGTCTCAACTTTGGATGACTAACTCTGAGTTGACAGTGAGATGTGAAAGCGTTAAGCAGGCGTCTGCGTATTTAAGCCTAGAGTTTATCAGAAATTTAGGCTGGAGATAGATATTTAGAAGATGTCAAAATATAAATGATATTTAAAGCTGAGGGCATCAATGTGATTACTTAGGGAGTGACTGTGGAGAGAAATGAAAGTAAGACTGAAGATGGAATTCTAGGAAACATAATGGAATTCTAGGAAATATATGCTGAGAACACAAGGGTGCCGCTGAACTTGTCAACATGGAGGCCATCGGGAATGTTGCCAAGACAGCTGTGACAGATAGGAATGGCATCAGACCCCAGGATCAGAGAGGGAGTCGGGGGGATGAAGAGAATGGAAATCGCGTGTGTACACACTCTTCTCAGTTTGTGAGAGAAGCAGAGAAGTGCAATGGTCGCTGGAAAGAGATTGAGGGTGGAGCAACTTACATAAAGAACTGGAGATTGTTACAAAGAAACCCATCTTTTATCTGCTTTATACATTGGATGTCTTCTGTAAGCGCTCATTTGAACAGTGTTCCCGGGCTTTAAAAAAGTACATTCCATGGGACTTGATGTCCCTCAAGGTCCCGTTCTTATCTGTCCTTCTAAAATTCTACAAGAATTCCTTTTTCAAAGGTCGGGAAATAAATATCCAGGACTGGTATTCAAGCAGCCCCTCTTCCTTGTCTTCTCAATTCATTTGGTCATTAATTTATTCATTCATTTTCCTAGAAGGTGAGTGCCACAAGGGCAGGAGTTTTTGTTGCTGTTCACAGATGGGCACGTAGCAGGTGCCGAATTAATTAACAAATGGATGGATGCGGTAAATAGGCAGGCAGTGCCCACACATGCAGAACTCACTCAACATCCACTCAACAAACATCCAGCACCACACGCTTCAGCCACGTCCCTGTTCTTCAGCTCCATCTCTTGGGCTGTGGTCTTCTAGCAACCGGAACTGTTAGAGGATTTGAAATGTCGATCTTCCTTTTCTCCTCCACCAGTCTTTGCCTGTAAATGAAAGCAGTAGAGAGACTTATCTCCCACACACACACATATGAATTATGCCACTCATGTTAGAGGACAGGATCGGTTTACTCCGAGTGAAGAACTCAGCAGACACAGACCACCCTTGCCCAACTCTGACTGAAGCAAACTCTGACACTTTAATGCTTCCTACCAGGTGTCCTGCCCAGCCCCGGTGAGAGCCAAGTGCCAGGCTTCCTACCACCACCCTCACCCCCCGGTAGGCTACGGCTCACACTGCAGGCTGAGCTGGTGGGGTGGACATCATTCAGCAAGCCTTGTCTGTCATCCTACAATGCACAAAAGGGAAAGGAATATCAAGGAATTTAAAGAACTTGCCAAAGTCACGGCCAGTAAGAAGCAGAAGCAGAATTTGAGACTAAATCTGCTTGTGCTTCACTGACACGATGCAGGCAAGGAAGTGCAGGCCAGCAGAGCAGGGCTGGGCAGGGCAGGGGAGAAACCCATCTGTCACCGGTCTACAGAGCTCTGCCTTTTCCACGTTGTTTCTCCTTTCCTCCTTCTCCCTTCTCTTACAATCCTTTCTTCCTCTTTCTTCCTTCCTTCTCGTCCAAGCCTTCTGGGCCCCAGGGCTCCAGTTGGCATGGAGGGACGGAGGTGGCTCCATGCTGATGGCTGACCTCCCTCTCAGGCCTGTCAAGAGACCCTGACCACTCACCCCAGAGAACAAGACAAATTTTGCAAAGAGGACACAGTGTTCCATGAAGGACAGATCACGACAGAGAAAATTCCAAGGAAAAAACAAAGGAGGCTGGAGAGAGGGCTGCACGTTGCTCACTGCGGTCCTCAAATGGCCTTCACTAGCCTTCTCTGGATGCTCTCTCTTCTCATCACAGTCTACTGTCTGTTAACACAAAAGGGTTTTTCTTAGTCCTGCACACCATAATCCCAGCTTCTATTCTGGTTTCCACAGTAGCAATCTGTGTGACCTGTGGAAAGTCACTTAAGAAAAAAAACAAAAAGTCAAATCAACCCATGGAGTATGATCCAAATTTTGTAAAGTGTGTGTGCACAAATGTGTGCTTGCACAGGAAAAAACTGGGACGAAATATATCAAAATGTTCTGTAGGGAGGAATTTAAGTAATTTCTTCTTTATATTTTTCTATATTTTCCACTGTTTGTACAATGAACATGTCTTGCTTTTATAATTAGAAAATTCCTCACTTAATATCTCTGAGCTTTAGTCTCCAAGGGTATCAAGTGTGGATTGCACCTGCTTTGCTTCTGTCATAGTGCTATTTTGGGAATGAATGAGATAATGCCTAAAACTGCATGATCCACATCACCAGCTGAGGTTGCCAACATGAGCACGTTTCTTTCATTTTTCCCATTAATCACTTGAGCAGCTGCAAGCCCTTGTTATTAAGCAGTTTAGTATCTACCACCCTGAGGCCTCACCCTTGTAGCACTGAAGAACAGATTCCCCTGTAACCAACAGAAAACCCAACTAACGATGGCTTATACAAGTAGGGTTGTGTTCCCCTCCTGTAACAAGAAATCCAGAATTGGACAATCCAGGGCCAGGATGCTGCTCAAGGATGTCCTCAAGGATCCAGGCTCCTATCTCACCATCCTTAGTATGTGATTCATTCTTGTGGTCACAGGTAAAGCTGCTGCACCTCCAGGCAGGAAGAAGAGGGACGAGCAAAGGACAAAGAGATTTTGTCTTTTAATTTGGAAGGGGAATTCTGCCTACATCCTACTGGCCAGAACTAGATTATATGACCACCTCTAGCTGCAAGGGAAGCTGGCAAGTTGAGTAAGTTCATTTTTCACCCACAATCATACAGAAAAGAAAGAGAGAAGAAGCTGGTAATGGCTTTTGGTTAACCAAGCCCCTGAGTCTACCACACCACTGGAGCTTAGTCCACCTGAAGGGTTCAGCTCCATTTCCAAAGGCCAGGTGGAGTGAGAAGTGGAAAGTCTGTCCTGTCCACAGGAAGGCTCGGTTTTCATTTGTCATTGAATGTGTTGCTCCCTTGCAAGGTTGCTGTTAACACCTGATCCCACACGATCAGTTGACCCCTTATCCCCAGCAGAGGCGATGCTCTAACCGCTTTGTTCCTATGCAGACCATGGGGCTCTCGCGCTTGGTTCCTATGTCGCAGTCATACAGGCTACACCCGCATGCATGGTCATTAATCCTCAAGGAAACCCCTAGTGGAAGAGTGGCTGGTCATAAAGGGCTTCTCACCTCAGCCACACCCTGTGTCAGAAATGGCTCCTCCATGATCCTTTAGCCCCAAGTTTTGAGCCTGGGCTACCAGTCCAGACTCCCCAGGTCCAGTGCAGCCAGACCACTAAATGGTAATGGTCAGAATCTCAACGTCTTCCCTACAGGAATTCCTTGGCCCCTGAGGAAATTTGTACAGCTTTTCTCCCAAATCAGCTCAGATGACAAAAAACCATCGCTGGGCTCTTCTCCATCAGGCCACATAAGGCCCTATTATGTCCTTCCACCAGATCACTGGGGAACTTACACTTATATAACTAAAAGGGCCCACTCCCAGGGCTCTCTCTGAACACGAATCTGCCCCAGAGTGGTTTTTTGTGAACACCTAGATGTAGAAACAACTGTTCTAAAAATATGCTGCACTCTACAAGCTGAGGCACCTGCTACATGTGTGCAAAAGTGCTTTAAGACAGAAGGAGACCAAGGGCTTCCAGGTCTGCAATATGGTAGACTCTTGTGAGCCACCTCAAAGAAAAAGGCAAAGGATTCAGTGAAACAAATCACAAACATTCTTTTACATCCTCAGCTGAACTCACAAAAAAAGAATGGAAAATCTCCAGGGTCCAGAAATACAGAAGAACTGAAAACCATAAAGGCAAATATGTTAACCACCTTATGGCTGTTCTGGGAAGGTCTTAGTTCTTGTTTGTTTATTTACTTTTTTATTCAGTTACAGTTAGAATATAGCAAAATGCACAATTCTTAAGGGTACAGCTTAATGAATTCTTACAGATATGTAGAACCATGTAACCTCTACCCAGATCTGGTTGTAGAATATTTCCAGAACTGCAGAAGGCTCGCTCATGCTCCCCTTCAGTCCATATCTCCCCTCAAGGGTAACCACCATCCTGACTCATGACCAAAGATTAGTTTTCCCTGTTCTAGAACTTCGTAGGAATGAAATTGTGTACCAGGTATTCTTTTTTGTCTGGCTTATTTTACTCAATCCCATGTCTGTGACATTCACTCATGTTATTGCATGTATCAGTAGTTTGTTCATTTCTTCATCACTGTGTAGTATTCCACTATGAAATATATACCACTATTTGCTTATGAATTCCATTGTTGGCAGGCATGTGGGTTGTTTGCAGTTTGTAACTATTATGAACACAGCTGTTATGAACATTATAGATATACATATATATAGATATAGATATAGATATCTTCTGGTGGATGTGTGCAAGGCTTGGAGACACAGTGAGGTGAGACCATTAACAAAGTACAGAAATGAAGCTTAAACTCCCACATGAAACCAGGGCCATCAAAGTAGTGTTCTCTTAGTAATAGTGTAGACTAGAAAAAAATCCATTAAGTATAGAAAGAAAAAGAAGACACATGTCTGCCTCTGTCTGAGGTCTGGGTGGAGGGAAAAAATTCTCCCCTGGGAATTTACAATCACAGCCCCATACCTCACACAGCTCTGGAAGTTAAAAATTGCACGATCAGCATGGTCCAGACAACCCCAAGCTGATGAATGAACACAGAAGTTTGTTACAAGCAGATTATAACCCTGGGCCCCTGGCAGAAGCAAATGGAAAACCATTGCAGGAGAACACAACTCATGCACACCGTGTATGAATCCATCAGATGAATGTCCACTGAAGATAAGCCTAAAATTAAAAAGCAAATGAGGAACCAACCCACCTAAAAATCAGC
The DNA here is from genome assembly GCA_963574435.1 of Cheirogaleus major. Lineage (NCBI taxonomy): Eukaryota > Metazoa > Chordata > Mammalia > Primates > Cheirogaleidae > Cheirogaleus > Cheirogaleus major. The sequence continues at coordinate 17,654 of CAUYPO010050469.1, read as the reverse complement.
AAGTATGTACATTTTAAAGACAAAAAAAAAGGATGCTTATACTCTCAAGAGCTTCAGATAGCAGGACAACATAATATACATTATAAATAGATGTATTTAAAATAATAACCCAAAATAAGGGAATTGAGACTATAAGAGAAGAACAAGGAATTGTGGGACAGAAAATGTTTAAAAATAAACAAATGGAATTCCTAGAAATTGAAAAGTTAGCTGTCTATACTAAAACCTATTAAATTGTACACTTTAAGTGGGTAAACTGTATGGCATGTAACTACATCTCAATAAAGCTTATTTGAAAAATTCAGCCATTGAAATAATATTTTTTAAACTTGGAAGAAATTTAGCAAAATACCAGTAGACAAAGCGGAAAAGAAACATGATGAACTGGAAAATGGATTTGAGGACATCCCACAGACTCAACACAGAGAGATAAGAAGATGTGGAAATATGAAAGAGCATTTACAAGAGCTGAGGATAGAATGGCAGTGTCCACCTACATCTATAGAAGTCCCAGAGAGGGAACAGAGTGAACGAGGGAGGCAGTATTTGAAGAAATAATGGCTGAGAATTTTCCAGAATTCATGAAGACATGGCTTCTTAGATTTAAAAAAACATAATGAGTGCAAAGAAAATAAATCTAAACCTAGACACATCATAGTGAAACTATAGAGCACCCAAGACATAGAGAAAATCTTATAAGCAACTAGAGAGAAAGGACACATTTTTAGCAAAATAATAACAAGTAGACTGGTGTGAATTTCACAATAACAAATTTTCTACAGAATAACAATTAGACTGGTACAGACTTCTCAGTAGCATCAACAACGGTCAGAAGACTATGGGAAAATATCTCAAAATGCTGAGAGAATACAGCAGTCAACTAACAACATGATAGTCAGCTAAACTAGCATTTTACAGTCAGGTTATCTCAAATACATAAGAACTGAATTTACTACTTCAGACCCAACTTGAAAAAATCTTGAAAAACTACTAAAAATAAATCAAAAAAATAAAAAATAAATAATGAAAAAAAAAGAAAAACTACTAAAGATGAAGGAAATTAAACAAAGAAAGAAGATACAAAAAGTAATTATGCTTATTACATTTTTCCCATATATTTATAGCATTTTATATTTAAGGGTAAGAGTGTGTGTGTGTGTGTAGAAAGAGAAATAGAGGATGTGTGTGAGAGTGCTCTCCTCAGGAAACATACAATGATTAAATTAGTGTTATCCATTTGGGGAACCTGTCTCCCTTGCGGGCCAGACACTGATAATTAAACATATAATGGCAAAGGGGTGTGGATTTGGAGATAATAAGCAGACACGTGGGTGTGACAGGGAAGAATCAGTATCAAGCCAAGTAATTTCAAGATGTGGAGAAACAAAAGCAGGTAAGAAAAGAGACATAGCCAAGTACCCCCAAGGAGGAGCTGGTAGGATGGGGTACAGGGCAAAGGGGACAAGTCCCAGAAAACAGACTGAGCTATAATTCATAATTGCCTCCCTCTCATAGAATGAAGGTGACAAAGAAACCTACTACACCCAAGAGATACAGGCAGATGGGCATCAAGGACAGAAACCCCAGAAGCACTGTCGATGTTATCACTAAGGCATCTGATATTTCAGCCCTTGGCTGAAAAGCAGCTGGAATCCTCAATATCCTGACCTGACACCCTTTCCCAGATTCCATAAGAGAGGTAAGGCAGCATGCTGGTAGTTGAGAGCTTGCTCTGATATGCTAAGAGGAAACTAGGACAAGGAAGATTCAAGAAAACTGGCTGGGTGCAGTAGCTCACGCATGTAATCCTAGCACTTTGGGAGGCCAGGGCAGGAAGATTGCTTGAGGACAGGAGTTCGAGATCAGCCTGACCAAGGGCAAGACCCCATCTCTACAAAAAATAAAAAATTAGCCAGGTGTGGTAGCACACACCTGGAGTTCCAGCTGCTCAGAAGGCTGAGGCAGGAGAACACTTAAGCCCAGGAGTTTGAGGTTGCAGTGAACTATGACGCCACTGTACTCTAGCCAAGACTAGCTGGGACAACAGAATGAGACTCTGTCTCCAAAAATAAAAAATACAAAGGAAACTGAATGTTCACGTTTTTTAACTAAGCAAAAAGCTTTTGGTTGGCTAATTGATTAACACAGATGAAGGTCCTAAGTAAGACCAGACAGCCATGCTTTGCTGTGTATTTTGATGCAAGATTTTGTTTTGTGTATTATTTTTGTGTGTTACAGAATTTGTAAACTCATCTAAATGATAGCCCTTTTTTTTTAACCTGGGCAAAAATTCATAAATGATAGCCCTTTATTTGTATAGCTATCTAAGTGTGAAACTTGTTTAAGAAAATTGTGGAATATCATACAACTTGATAAGATTAGGTTCGTTAATTGTATTTATGATTCATTATCAATTGAACTGTTGAGATATTAACTCAAAATGAACTTTTAAAAATTCTTTTCCTGCCTCTTTGGGTTTTCCAAAACATAAAATCCAGTTGTCTTTGTTTTTGAGATGGGCAGTTAAAATTTGTGATTTCCGTTCTGAAGAAGTTTATAATAAATTTAAATAAAATTAAAACTGCTTCCTGTATTTTCTAGATCTAAACACAATGTGGAGCTTTTAAAAATATTTCCTTCTTGCTACTATTATATCATTTGAGTCAGGTTAGATTTGAATTTGTGAACATAGCTCTAATCAGGCAACTTCAAGCATGAGATCACTTTTTGCATCTCTACTCCATTTCATGTGAATGGACAGAGGTCATGGATGTAAGTGAGCCCTCTAAGCATCTGGGACAATTATGTATGAAGGTGTGAAAGACAGGTTGCCAGGGCAAGAAGCTTCTGCAGGTATCCATCAAACCTCTCCACACAACCTCTCTCTACCACTGCTGACAGGCTTCCTCTATACCAGGAAATAAGTCTTTCCTTCTGCAATTAGAGAAGGCAGTGACTTAAATTCACATATTAAATTATTCATTGACAGCAAATTGTGATGATGTTGTGGGAAGATGAATTGAGTGTTTAATTTGTACAAACTCCAAATAAGGCACATGCCTTCATTGTCTTTTTTCGGTCCTCACAAACCTATGAAATAGAGTACTGATGTTTCCATTTTACACATGAGAACCTGAGAACTCAGAAATGCTAAGTGACTCCCTCCAGGTGCCATGGTTAGTAAACTATGGATTTGAAGCCAGGCAGCATGAATCCAGTTGCAGTGCTCTTAGCTACTGTGCTATGATCTTGAGAAATGGATTAGTAGGAAGCATGCCCCTCCCCAAATAGCAAATGCAAACTGATCCAGTCCAGGCTGGCTATGCATGTGCTGAGAGGGTGCAAGAAAAGCATGCTAAGACTGATCTATATGGCTTTCTCAATCGTCTGTTCCTACATTCTGTGTCTGCTTCCACACTGGTGAACCTCAGTCCTGGGAAATGCTTTTCATACATTTTCATTTGAACGTCATTTGAATTTACACCCAGAAGGTCATTGATTGTTTTGTCTGCCTAGCCTGAGTTTGCTGAGAGGTAGTTCTTTCTCATCCCACCCAGGTACCCTGGAAGACCTCCTCCCTGCCCCACAGAACAGAAAGTAATAAGATTAGTGTAGGTCATGATCTGATGTTTGTGTACCCAAAATTCATGTGTTAAAATGCTAACTCCCAAGGTCATGGTATTAGTAGGTGGTGTGTCTTAGTCCATTTTCTGCTGCTCTAACAGAATGCCTGAGACTGGGTAATTTATTAAGAACAGATTTAAGAGATTTATTTCTTACAGCTCTGGAGGCTGGAAAGTCCAAGATCAAAGGGCCCATATCTGACAAGGGTCTTCATGCTGCATCATTCCATGGTGGAAAGCAGAAGAGCAAGAGAATGTGAGAGAACAAGAGAGGACTGAACTTGATTTTATAATAAACTCACTCTTATGATAACAAACCCACTTTCACAATATTAATATTAATCCATTCATGAAGGTAAGGTGCTCATGACCTAATCATCTCTTTTTCTTTAATTAATGTTTTTTAGAGATGGGGTCTCACTCTGTCACCCAGGCTAGAGTGCAGTGGTGTGATCATAGCACACTGCAGCTTTGAACTCCTGGGCTCAAGTGATCCTCCTGCCTCAACCCCCCAAGTAACTCAGACTACAGGTGCACACTACCATGCCCAGATAATTTTCTTTTTTTTTGGAGGTGGGGGTCTTGCCCTGTTGCCCAGGCTTATCTCAAACTCTGGGCCCCAAGTGATCCTCCTGCCCCAGCCTCACAAGTAGCTAGTATCATAGATGCTGGGATTATAGATGCAAATCCTGATCACTTCCTAAAGATCCCATCTCTCAACACTATTGCATTGAGGATCAAGTTTCTAACACATGAACTTTAGAAGACACATTCAAATCATAGCATGAGGCCTCTGGGAGATGATTAGGACATAAGAGCCCTCATGAATGGGATTAGTGCCCTTATAAAAGAGACGCCAGAGAAACCCCTCATCGCAGTGAGAAGACACCATCTGTGAACCAGGATAATGGGACCTCACCAGACACCGAATCTGCTGGCACCTTGATCTTGGACTTCCCAGATCCCAGAACTGTGAGAAAGAAATGTTTGTTGTTTATAAGCCACTCAGTCTATGGTATTTTGTTATAGCATCCCAATGAACTAAGACATTGTGGTTCTTTCTTTTTTCTTGGAAGTACCATTGAAGTCCAAAGTTGAGGGGGAAAGGCAATAAATCCCCCCATGTTTGAAGTTCAGAAAGTCCATAGCGGTGAGAGTAGCACTCCCCGAAGGGCCTGTTGAGGGGCTCCAGTTCCACTGTTCTCCCTGCCCCCACCTACTCCCAGTCAGTGGAAGAGGAGAAGTGAATAGGAGCTGTGGGATCCTCAGCCTTTGGAGACATACAGTGACTTCACAGAGAGAAGCTATTTATTCCCCAGCCCTCAAGTCCTCCTCTCCTGCTAAGACCAAGGGAGGAGACTGCATTAGGAATAGAGATGAGAGCTGGAGACCAATATAGGAAGGAGCTGTGAGGTGCGCTGCCAGTGAGAAGGGGAGTGGATTAGAGTGGTGTGGGAAAGAGGTCTCCAACGTCAGAAAGTTGTGCAGTGAGAAGGTCCGGCAGCACCCTCAAGACCTCAGTGATGTACCCCCTCAAAGTAGCCTGCATTTGGGTGCTTTCCAGAGAGAGGGCATTAATAGCCACTTGCATTGACTTCAAAAGCAGCACTGACCAACAGAAAGGACTTCAGTCTTCCTGACAAATAAGGAGACAGATGCCCTCTTGTTCCCCACCAGAGAAGCCAGACTTAGAACAGAAAAGAAGAGAGTGGTATGATGGCTTAAGACACAGCCATTCCTTTATTCCACCTCCACCCCCCAAAAAAATTAGAGACAAAGCTGGGGGGAAGGAGAAGTAGGAGAGTTTTGAATCATACATGAGATTGCATTTTTCTTTAAGTGAATAGGATTGAGTCTTTAATATTGGAATAAGACATTTCTAATAACTAGAAGTAACTGAAAAGTTATGTAATCTGGTCCAGATGTTCATGATGGAAAAGCTACTGCAATCTGGAAAGAAAAAGAGAGGTTAACATCACGGCTGGAGGGTAGCTATCAGAAAAAAATGATTTCTATACCCAATCTTTGAGATGTCTCAAAAACTGGTGTCAGTCCATTCCTCCTGCTATAACAAAAGACCCCAGACTGGGTAATCTATATAAACAACAGAAATTTATTTCTCATAGTTCTGGAGGCTGGGAAGTCCAAGATTGAGGGACCAGCAGATTCAGCATCTGGTGAAGGCTCATACTCTACTCCAAAGATGGTGCCTTGTCGCTGCATTCTCTCATGGCAGAAGGGATAAACACTGTGTCCTCATAAGGCAGAAGAGATGAAGAGGCCAGGAAGCTCTCTGAAGTCTCATTTATTTATTCATGCCAGTTTATGACTCTGAAGGAAGTCTCTTTTACAAAGGCACGAATCCCATTGCACAAGAATAGAGCTCTCATGACTTAATTACTTCCTCAAAGCCCACACTTCTTAATACTATCACTTTGGGGGTTAAGTTCCAATACATGAATTTTAGAGGGACGCATACTTTCAAACCATAGCAACTGGTGATGTCCACTTCTCATCCAGTTGGATAACTGTAATCAAAAAGTCATATAATAACAACAAGTGTTGGCAAGGATGTGGAGAATCAGAATCCTCATTTGTTGCTGGTGGGGATATAAAATGGTATAGCCACTTTGGAAAATAGTGTGGCAGTTTGCGGAAAAGTTAAACATACGGTTATCATTTGATCCAGAAATTCTACTTCTAGGTATATTATATCCAAAATAAATGAAAACATATACATCCACAAAAAAGCTTGTAAACAAATGTTCAGAGCACAGTTCATAATAACTAAAAAGTAGAAACAATTCAGCGTCCATCAACTGATGAGTGGATAAATGTGGGATATCCACACTTGGCCATAAAAAGGAATAAGTACTGATTCATGCTACAACATGGATGAGCCTTCAAAACATTATGCAAAGTGAAAGAAGCCGATCACAACAGAACACATATTATATGACTTCATTTACACAAAATGTCCAGAATAGGTAAATCTATAAAGATAAAAAGTAGAATAGTGCTTGCCTAAGGCTAGAGGGATTGGGAAATGACAGCTACAAGGCACAGGGTTTCTTTTGGGGGTGATGAAAATGTTCTAGAATTGATTGTATTACAATCAACCATTGACTTGTATACTTTAAATGGATGTACTTTATGTGTCCATTTGGGGGTTATTTAAAAAATGGGTGTACTGGATGTCATATGAGTTATATCTCAATAAAGATGTTATCAGATTTCAAAACGGCAGTATGATTGTGCCACTGCACTCCAGCCTAGGTGATGGAGTGAGACCCTGTCTAAAATATTAAAAAAATTATTTAAAAACTTTTACAAAAAATAAATGGTGACATAATGGAAGACAATATCTAGACAAAAACAGAAGTGAGTATGGCAGGTGACTGACATGTCCTGTGGTTCTCACTCAGGGGTGGACCTGGGCTGGGCACAGTGATCCCACTGGATCCCAATGGTGTGGGTGTCCCCATGCAGAGTGTCCTGACCACATGTAGACAGCACAGCCCTGGAGGAGGTCTGCTGTCAGGACTGGGGGGACTGGATCGGAGAGGCAGGAGAATGTGAGGGAAAGAAGCCGAGCTTCAGAGTGGAACACACTTGGGCCTGACAGCTGGTGTGCCTAGCAAGGCAGTTTCTCCTTCTGAGCCCCACTTCGATTGTCTACAGCCCTGCCACTCAAAGTATGCTCCCTGGACCAGAAAGATTAAGTTGCTAGAAATACAGAATCTTAGGCTACACTCTAGAACTATAGAATCAGAATCTGTGTTTGATTAAAGTCTGGCAGGCACTGGCTTACATAGTAGAAATAACAATACCTTCTTAAAAAGGATTTTGTGAGGATTCTTATTAATGATAATTATTGTCATTTATCCGATAACAGCTATGTGCCAGATACAAGATTTTATAGAGCAGGTATCTAGTTTAGTGCCTGCATATAGTAGGTGCTGTGGTCTGAATGTTTGTGTCCCCCCAAAATTCACATGTTGAATCCCAGGTATTAGCAGGTGGGGCCTTTGGCAGGTGATTAGGTCTTGAGAGTAGAGGCTTAGGCATGGTATTATGCCTTTATAAAAGTGGTCCCAGAGACCTGTCTGGACTCTTCCACTATGTGAGGTCACAGCAAGAAGATATCATCTACGAACCAGGAAGCAGGTCCTCACCAGACATGGAGTTGCTGGTGCCTTGACATTGGACTTCCCAGCCTCTAGAACTGTGAGAAATAAATTTCTTTTGCTTGTAAACCACCCAGCCTATGGTAATTTGTTATAGCAGCCCAAATGGACTAAGACAGTAGATGTTCAATATGCTGCAGCTATCATTAAAAGAGCCTGACTCAGGAGGAGGAAGACACCTGAACATTGGAATCAGACATGCCCCATCTTCATACTGACTTTACTTTTCCATGACATTGAGACTTTGGGCAAGTTACTTAACGCCTCCGAGCTTAAACTTGCTGATCTGTAAACTGGGCTTACCTCACAGGGCGATGGTGAAGATTAAGCAGGAAATCCCATGTCCAGAGACTGCCCTGCACCTGGCAGCACAGAGGAGTCCAGCAGATGTTCATTTATGTCCTCCTTTCTCTACAGCCAGATCTCGCAGGGCTTTATCGCGGAGAATACCCAGCCATCTTGAACACCCCTCGATCTTGCATCTGCCCTACCTCTCTCTATTATCCATTCATGTATCCGCTGAGCCAGTTCTTTCTGAGCATCTACCATGTGCCAGGCACTGTGCTGGAAGGACAGACCCCACAGCTGTGGTCCCTGAGCTCATGAAATGCAGCCTGGCCTTGTAGAGAGAATAAAACATGCCTGTTTACCCACCTGCTTTGAGAGCTGTAAAAACAAAGCCCATTGTCTCTCAGCAGCCGTCTGAAACAATTAGTCTCTACTCTTGGCCCTAATGTGCTTCCACACTGTGAAAAAGTGCTTTTTCAAGGGGGGCAGGAGACATAAATTAGTATAATAATGCAATTAAAATGCATTTTCCTTCCACTTATTTAAATTACTTCTTTTTTATATCTTGAGAAAATGCATCCTTCCTTGGAGGTATTTTAAAAGATTCAAAGAGCTGTTGAGAGGAAGCAAGAAATGCCCCAAACAGAAAACACAAACGCCCTACCCTGCAGGTCAGGGAGAGCTACCGCCCACCTCCGCCCCTCCACCCAACCCCTGATGACTGTCCATGTCTACGAAAGATTCTGCACTTTGGGGCTGCACAAAGGCCATTGGATGAAATTTCCCAGGACCAAGTCACTGGTCCTCTCTGTAAACACTCATCAGTTTGTTCATTCACGCAACAATTTTTTCTACACTGGCACTAGGAATCTCTCAGCCTGGCCCTAGGAACACTGAGATGGATAGAACATAGTCCCTGCCTCAAGGGGACTGTCTAGCAGTAAGGCAGTCAAGCAAAAAAGAGCAGGACCAGGGGCCACCAGTGCTGCAACAGGGAGACACATGGAGAAGGGGCCCTCTCCAGTGTGGGGATGGCGGTGGGGGCAAGGGGCTCCCTGTAGGTGACCCTTATGCTGAGTCCCCAAGGACAAGAAGGAATAACCAGATGAAGAAGGGGAGGAAGGGTCCTCCAGGAGGAGGGCCAGCAGGCACAAAGGCATGGGTGTGTGGGAGTGTGGTGAGGAGAGGGGGATTACACCATCTGAGAGGCTTAGTGGCAGGGCGTGGGACCTTAGGAAACCAGAGTGAGCACCCAGGTGGCAGAGGTGGAGAGCCCAGAAGCCCAGAAATTACAAAATGAAGCCAGATACCAAACAGGCCCGGGCCACAGCGACGAGTCCCATTCCCTCTTCTGCAAATCGCCGGGCTCGGTATCCTGAGTTACTTGGTTTTGTGTCGACACCTGCTGGCAAGACTTTTTAAATGCAGCCTGTTCAACCAAGTATTCAAAGAGAAACTCTTTAAAAACATTAGCACAGAAAACTTCCTTGAAGTTACAAAAGACCAAATTAGAGTAACACTTCTTATAGAAAGAATATTATTAGAGTTTCATTCAAAAACCAGAAAGGACAGCATCATGTGAGAGTCATGGGTTCAGATCCCAGCTCTGCCACTTATGTGGAAAAATCACTTCATTTCTTTGACTTTTGGGTTTAACATCCATAAAGTGAGATAATATGCCCCCAACTCACAGTGGTGGAGGAGAATAAAAGACGTCAAGTGGGTAAAGAGCCTAGAAATCCAACAGGAGTGGTGGTGAGGATGGTAGAAACCCAGCATTGCATGTGACCTGTGGCCTCCCCGTCCCCTCCCCCTTCTTCTCCTCCCCTCTCCCTTCTTCTCCTCCTCCACTTCCTATCCCGGAAAGCCTTGTTTTCTCCTTCAGGCCTGAGACCGCAGGGAATGCACACAGCCGCACAACTGAACCCCAGGCCAGGACCACTCCCTGCTCTCTTGTCATCTTTCTTACAGACCCCGGGAACTGAGCTGCTCTTTCTGTGTGCCTGGCTTCCTCCCCCGCCGGGCAAAGGTTTCCCCATCGCCCCTCTTCCCACACTTCCTGTGGCACGTGTGATGCTGACTAGCTGGCCACCCTAGGGGAACAGACAGGGAGCAGCAGGAAAGGCAGACAGGGGAAGGACCAAGCTGAGGAAATCTTTGATATCTCATCAAGGTGGTAATAGAAGACTCTCTGCACCTCACTGACCCCCAATTTCCTTCTCCGGGAAAAGGGGACAACATATGGCTCCTGTGACAGCTCATGTGAAGTGGCTGGCGCAGTCCTAGCACACAGAAGACCTTCAAATATGGAGTTATTAGAGGATAATAACTTATAGGATAGTAAGATAATCTATCTTATTGCAGAACAGCTTCAAGCATCAGATTGGGGGAAGAGGGCATTATATACCATTTTGGTCTCTTCCAAGCTAAGATTTGATTCCATTATTTTAAGTCGTCTTGCAGATTTGGGAGTAGAACACAAGACAGGTAAGAGAGCTCATCTATAAAGGGGAAGCCCAGGTTCTATTAATGAAGAACCCTGCACAAGTACTCAAAGTAGCATTTCTCCTAATTCTTATCCAAAGTGACCGCCAGCCATTTACTAGAGAAGCTGTATACAGGGGCAAGGGAAAATGCAGACTGTCTGCATGTTATTGCACACAAGCTGTGAAGTGACCCTGATATCAAGGAAGTGACACTCTCAAAGACTTACAGGATACATATGCCCCTTTTAATTCATTGACAAAACCCCTGCAGAACCAGATGGATCATAGTAGGTGATTGTAAGCTACAGTAGTAAACTTAACTATGGGCAACCACGTTTGCAGCTGCTGTGCCAGATATGGTATCTTTATTAGAACAGATGAAAGCAGCCTCTGGCACTAGGAATGCAGCTATTGATCTGGCCCCATTAGGAGTGATGATCAAATCACTTCCCGTTCACCTGGGATGGACAGCAGTGCATATTTACAATCTTGCCCTTGGGCTAAAGTAATGCTCCTTCTCTGATACAATACAGTCTGAAAGAACTTTAACCATCCTGGCAGTCCAAGGTCAGTCCATCACATTGATGACATCACATTAATTGGACCTGGAGATCAGGAAATGGCAAGCACTCTGGACACCCTGCAAAGACACATTCACAGCACAGAGTGGGCGATCAACCCTAACAAAGGATCAGCGAACTGCCATGTTAGCTTTTAGGAATTGCCATCCAAGTTTTTAGGAGTCCATGGTCTGGGATATTGACATCCTCTCCAAAGTTAAGGACAGGTTAGGACAGGTTATTGCACCTTGTGCCACCTGCCACTAAGAAGTAACACAACACTGGCTTCTGGTTGTGGAGATGGTATCTATTACACTGGGGAATACTGCTCCCACCCATTCCCAGGTGACATGGGAGGCTGCCAGTTTTGAGTGAGTCACAGGGCAAGAGGGAGCTTCGCAGCACATTCAGGCTGCAGTACAAGGGACCCTACTGCTTGGGCCATATGGTTTAGCAGATCCAGTGATGTTAGAGGCATATGTGGTAGTTAAGGACACTCTGTGGAGCCTGGCAAGCCCTCCTGGGAAGGTTGCAGTCCAGACCCCTAAGGTCCTGGAACAAGGCCATGCTGTCTATAGCAGAGAACTATTTGCCATTCAAAAGGCAGTGATGGCACATGACTGGACCTTGGAGAAACTGAGTGCCTGACCATCTAATATCATAGGCTGGGCAATTATCAGACCCCTTCCACCCTGAATGGGGCAACAATTCAACCTTACTGAGAATGATATATATTCTGGTCATGGGTTTGCCTTCCCTGTCCACAGTACAATGGCCAGCACCATTATCTGCAAGCCCACAGATTGTCTGCTTCTGGGGGAATTAAACCTAAGGCAATCAACAAATCAAAAAGTTGCTTCTTTGAAAAGTCTAATAAAATACACAAAATTTAGGCAAGATTGAACTAGTAAAGGAGAAGGCACAAATAAATAATATCACAAATTTTAAAAAGAAGAAAAAGCTATAGATGCTGTTGAGATTTAAAAGGAATAAGATAAATAACTAGGCGAGAAGAGAAAACTCTTCCTTATAGTAGAATGCTAGCTAATAACTATAGAAGGATTAAAGGTATTAGAAAATCATTATTTTGCAACATCATAATAATGGTTTATGCAGGCAGGAATCAATTATGGATGCTAAAATTCACGTATAAAAGTTTGATGAGGAAAAGGATATCTCCACCATATTAAAGTACCTCCCACAAATTACTTACTTAATACAGAAACTAATAACTTTACAGTGGAGAAAATCATTGAACACCACTGTAACCAAGTGATCAAAGTCAATATAACAAATCATCATCTTTTAAATTCTAACATTATGTCCTGAGAAGCAAAAAATATCACTTATACAGTACTCCCACAGACAAAAAAAATGCATAGTCCAAATCTAACCATGGGAAAATATGGGACAAATTCAAGATGAGAGACAGCTACAAAATAACCATCCTGTACTCTCCAAGATATAAATGTTGTGAAAGACCAAGACATATCTGAGGGACTATTCCACATTGAAGGAAATCTAAGACCTAAGAGTTACAACAACCAAATGCAACCTTCAGGTAGATCTCAGAGCAGAATAAATAATGCTATAGAAGACATTATTGGGGCAACTAGCAAAAGTGGAATGTGGACTATATATTAGATAATGTTAAATTGTTTAATGCTTAGATAAATGTTAAATTTATTGAATTCATTAACCATACTATGGTTATATAAAAGAGCACCTTGTTCTTAGGAAATAAATACTGAAGTACTAAGGTTTCAGCGGGCACAATGTCTTACTCTCAAGTGATTTAGAGGGAAAAAAGAAATATATACATACCTTATATATATTTATATATATGAGAGAGAAGAATAATAAAGCAAATATGGAAAAATATTAACAATGGGTGAATATGAGTAGCACATACAGAAGATTTTTGTATAATTCTTACAATTTTTCTATAAGTTTGAAATTACTTCAGTATAAAAATTTTGATATTCTGACCACTTGGGATGTAGACAAAAAAATGTTTTAACTGTAATGAACTTTAAGAATAAAGGAATCAGAAAATATTGTGAACAATATTGTACCGTAAATTTTAAAACATAAATGAAGTAAATAAATTCCCAGAAAAATCTAACCTATGAAAACTACTCAGCTAGAAAACTTAAATAAATTTATAATCATGAAAGAAAATATATCAATAGTTTCAAACGTTTCCAAAAATTAAACACCAGGCTAGAGCAGACAGATATACAGATGAGTTCCATCAAACTTTCAAGGAACAGATATTTCGAACTCCCCATCTTTATTCTTTGAAGCTATTATAACCATGATATCAAGGCATGCAAGAATAAAATAACCAAGAAAAATTACAAGCCCATCTCACTCATTAACATAGATAGGAAAATCATAAACAAAATATTGGCACATTGAATCCAGCAATGTATGAAAAATATAATATGTTCATTACCAAGTTGGGTTTATCATAGGAATTCAAAGTATGTTTACTGTTAGAAAGTCTATTAATATAATTAATTAAATTAACAGATTAAAGGAAAAACATAATACATATTTCCCTATAAAAAAATAATAATTTTTGTATAATGAAGAATCTGGCTGGCCTTTGCCCCTGGTTCCTTGGAGGCAGCTTCTAAACTCTTGAAATTTCCACAGTGATAAGAGTGCCTTTGTTATATGCGTGGTGTGCCCCTCAGATCACCCCTGAGTTTGTGCCAACCAGATGGCACAGGGTGAGCCACTAGATAAAATATGCTAAGGAGATGGCTCCAGATGGGGCTGGCCATGTCAAAAGACCAGTCGTGTGATCAGAAGGTTAAGGTTTTGAACCAGGTGGTATCAGCCTGAGGTCCAGGGAAGGCAAGGGGAATAGAGATTAAGCTCAATCACATGGCTAATGATTCAATCAATCAATCCTGCATAATGAAACTCCAATAAAAACAGACTCTGGACACTAAACTAGTTCTTCTTTGTTGACTGGCAAGCCTCTGTGCATATAGTTACACAGCAGTGTGCTGGGAGGGTGACATATACCGACTCCATAGGGAGAGGACACTGGAAGCTTGGTATTTGGGACCCTCACAGACCTTGCCCTGTGCATCTCTTCTTCTGGCTATTTCTGACTTGTGTCTTTTTTTTCTGTAATAAACTGTAATTGGCCACGGGTTGTGGCTCACACGTGTAATCCTAGCATTTCAGAGGCCAAGGTGGGAGGATCACTATAATCCAGGAGTTGGAGACAAGACTGGGAAACTTAGCAAGATCCCATCTCTACAAAAAAAATTGTTAAAAATTAGCTCGGCATGGTGGCACACACCTGTAGTCCCAGCTACTCAGGAGGCTGAGGCGGGAGGATTGCTTGAGACCAAGAGTTGGAGGTTACAGTGAGCTATGATTGAGCCATTGCACCCCAGCCTAGGTGACAGAGTGAGACATTGTCTCTAAAAAAAAAAAAAATTGTAAATATAGCACTTTCCTGAGTTCTCTGAGTCGTTCTAACAAATTATCAAACCTGAGGAGATAAGAAGCATCCTCAAATTTGTAGTTGATCAGAGTGGGGGGGCAGGTATAGTGGCTTACACTTGTAATGTCAACACTTTGGGAGGCTGAGGCAGGAGGATTGCTTGAGGCCAGGAGTTCCAGACCAGCCTGTGCAACATAGTAAGACTCCATCTCTAAAAAAATTATTTTTAAATTAGCTGGGCATGGTGGCTCATGCCTGTAGTCCCAATTACCTGGGAGGCTGAGGCAGGAGGATCACTGGAGCCCAGGAGCTCAAGGTTACAGTGACCTATAACTGCACCACTGCACTCCAGCCTGGGCAACAGAGCAAGACTCCTGTTCTAAAAAAAGAAGAAGAAGAAGTGAGGGTGGCTTCCCTAGCTGGTGTCTGACATGGAGCCAGCAGTCTGGCAGAGCACTCTGCTCTTATCTGAGTCTGGCCTACCTCTGGGCAGCTTGTGTCAGAAATCATTGCAGCAATGAACAGAGAAAGCAAAAGCTAATAATAAATGATCACCTAAAACAGGAGGAGGAGGGGGGAGGACAGGGCAAAAAATACAAAAATAAAATATAAAAAATAAAAGAGGAGAAAGAGAACAGATGGGCGAGGATAGGTTAGAAGCTATACCTCTCTGAATGTACTTTGTTTTGTGGTTTGACTTTGGATTCATGTAAATGTTTTATGTAATTAAAACACAAAATTGAATTGAGATAAAAATCAGTCCCTGAAAATTAAAAACCAAAACAAAGTAATTTAACTCTATATCAGATTGGTATCATAACCACACAGAGAATTATTTCAAGTGACTTTAGCTATGGTATTTTGACTGGACATCGCTGGTAGGGTTCATAACTTCAAAACAAATCAAAAGGAATCAAAACTATATTCAGTGGTCTTGTTGTCAGTTGTAATATTGCTATTGTTATTTTTAAAAGATCTAGAAGCAATAAAATAAACCCATCCCTAGCCCCAAGATTATGCTTTCTAAATATTATTCTTTTTATTGTTTTCATTTTTTCTGTAGAGACAGAGTCTTACTCTGTCACCCAGGCTGGGGTGTAATGTAATAGCAGAATCATAGCTCACTGCAGCCTCAAACTCCTGGGCTAAAGGATCCTCCCAACTCAGCCTCCCAAATAGCTGGGACTAGATGGGGTCTCACTATGTTGCCCAGGCTGGTCTCAAATTCCTGGTCTCAAGCAATTTTCCTACCTCAGCCTCCCTAAGTGCTGGCATTACAGGCATGAGCCAACATGCCTAGCTAAGTTTTGTAGAGACAGGGTCTCACTATGTTGCACAGGCTTGTCTCAAACTCCTGGCCTCAAGCAGTCCTCCAGCCTTGGCCTCCAAAAGTACTAGGATTATGGAAGTGAGCTACTGTGCCTGGACTGTGTACACACTACTGTATTTACAGATGAAATTATAAGATACCTGGAAATTACTTTCAAATACTCCAACAAAAAAAAAATGAGAGGAAGAGATAATATAAGAATGGCAGAAAATTGATAATTGTTGAAGTCTGGCAATGGGTCATGAGGATTCATTATAACATTCTATCTACTTTTGTGTATGTCTGAAAATATCTGTAATAAAAAGTTAAAGATAAACATATGATCATCTTAATAGATGCAGAAAAAGTTCATCGGATCCCGTTCAACATTTATTTATCATTCATTCATAATTGCTAGTCTCAGCAAGCTAGAAATAGAAGGGAATTTATTTAACCTGATAAAGTGTGCCAATCAAAATGTACAGCAAATATTATAGTTAATAATAAGCTCTTTTTTATAGTTAATGATAAGCTCTTTTTTTCAAATCAGGAATAAAATAGGATGTTTTACACTACTATTACTATTTCTCAGCAACACTGACTTATAGAACCCAGGCAGTACAAGTCAAGAGAAAGAAACAGGAGTGGAAGGGAAAAAGAGAGTTAATCCTCTCGGATAAAATGCTTATCTATATAGAAATCCCAAAATAACTATTAAAAATGTATTAGAATCACTAAGAGTTTAACAAGGGAATGATAAAGATAACAGTCAGAATGATATTTACCCTCAGTGGTGGGGAAGAGGATTCTACCGGAGTGTGACAAGGGTAGTGGGGAGAAAGCTGTTTATTTTATTATTTCATTTACCTTGTAGTGTGCGGGGAGCGGGGAGTGTTTGTGATTTTGCTCGTGTGAAATACCATATAATAAAAAATTAGGCCAAGCATGGTGGCTCACACCTGTAACCCTAGCACTTTGGGAAGCCAAGGCAGTTGGATCCCTTGAGGCCAGGAATTGAAGACCAGCCTGAGCAACATAGTAAGACCTTGTCTCTACAGAAATTTTTTTAAAAAATTATCCAGCTATGGTGGCACGCTCCTGTATTCCCATCAGTTGACAAGCTGAGGCAGGAGGATCACTTGAGCCCAGGTGTTTGAGGTTGCAGTGAGCTATAACGATGCCACTACACTGTAACCCAGGCAAGAGACAAAGACCCAGTCGCAGGGGGAAAAAAAAATTAAAAGCAACTGAAAAATAAAGAATTCCTTGTTTCTGGGATTTCTAAAGCATACATCATATGGCCACATCTGTTGGGAATGTTGTAGAGATAATTCTTGCTTTGATTCGGAAAATCACAATAACTTGTTCTTTTTTATTTTTTTTAACTTCCATTTTTTTTATTTCAGCATATTATGGGGGTACAAATATTACGGTTATGTATATTGCCTATGTCCCCCTCCCCCCTCGAGGCAGAGCCTCAAGCATGACCATCCCCCAAACGTTGCACATCTCACTCATTATGTTTGTATATACCCATCCCCTCCTCCCCCTCCCACCCGCCCAACACCCGCCCAACACCCGACAAATGTTATTCCTATATGTCCACTTAGGTGTTGATCCGTTAATACCAATTTGCTGGTGAGTACATGTGGTGCTTGTTTTTCCATTCTTCAGATACTTCACTTAGTAGAATGGGTTCCAGCTGTATCCAGGAGTATACAAGAGGTGCTAT
>CAUYPO010050466.1:0-15305 GCA_963574435.1 Cheirogaleus major | reverse complement strand
CTTTTCATTCTATCTTCCATATTTCTCAAATGCTCTTTCATTTTTCACGTCTCTTTATTTGTCTTTGCATGCTGGGGGAGGACTTCTGTTCTATTTTCCAATTCATTCTCTCTTTGACTCTTTTTATTTATTTATTTATTTATTTTTTTAGACAGAGTCTCACTCTGTTGCCCAGGCTAGAGTGCCATGGCATCAGCCTAGCTCACAGCAACCTCAAACTCCTAGGCTCAGGTGATCCTCCTGCCTCAGCCTCCCGAGTGGCTGGGACTACAGGCACATGCCACCATGCCCGGCTAATATTTCTACATATTTTTAGTTGGCCAATTAATTTCTTTCTAGTTTTAGTAGAGAGGAGGTCTCGCTCTTGCTCAGGCAGGTTTTGAACTTCTGACCTTGAGCAATCCTCCTGCCTCAGCCTCCCAGAATGCTAGGATTGCAGGTGTGAGCCACCTCACCCGGCCTACTCTTTTTAAATTCTATTTAGCCCACCTATCATATTTTTAAATTTTGTGACTATATTTTATTTTCAAGATTTCCAATAGTTCTACTTCTTATCTGCCTCTTCTGATTTCATAAACACTTAGTCTTGTTTTCTGGATGGTACTTTTTCTTTTGAGGGGTTTGGTGGGTTTTATTTTTAAAGTTTTAAACTTCCAGGCCCTTCCAGATTATTCTGTTAGCTCACTTTCCTTGGTTGTGAATTTTCTTATTTATAGACTCTACTGACTGTTTTGCATGACATTGAGTTTCCTTGTGTTCTTTTTGTTCGAGAGTTCATCTTCAGTGAAGGGTTTCTCCTGTATTTGGCCTGCAGATAGGGCAAAATCAAAGTTACCTCATTTTTGCCTCATCAGTTGACTTAACATCAAACCTAGTCATATACTGCAATCTTGCCTTGGGATCCCCAGCTATTCAGGTAGCCCAATTACAGCCACTGTGTACTGTACAAGCTCAAATGCCAGTCTCATGCAGACCCTCTGTCTCAGCTACCAGGCCTGGACAAAGTAGGTTTTCAATGGTAGGTGAAATTATTTCAGTTGCCATTTAAACACAAGATGCAGCTGATATTTGAGAGCAAGCAAAATAGCACCTTATCCCCAGATTGAAGAAGAAAATCTGATTTCCACCCTCATCATGACTGGGGCATGTTTAACTCTCTACCTCACAAAGGCATTGAATTCTTTATCCTCTTTCCAATCCCAGCTTCCTGAGAACTATATATTTTCAGGTTCTACTATCTCTGTAGTTTCCCTCTCTGAATTTGTCTATAGTGGGGTTTTCCCAATTGTTTCTTAATATGATTATATATATTGTTTAATATTTTATTTCATTTCTATATATTTAGTACAGAAGGTAGAGATTTCTGCAGGTATTTGTTCAGACATGCTGGCCCAGGAATTTTACTTCTATTCTTAAAATAAATTTTTGAAGTAAACAGTAAAATATAAATTTTTTTTTTAACTTAAAAATCAAGAAACCTGAACCTGGTTCCCTGACTCTGAGGTTGGAGGGTAGGTTTCGACTCTTTTGTTATGCTTCATATCATTACATGAACAATTATAGTAATAGCTGTCATCATAGTGATATCTAATACTTTCAAAGTACATGGCTTCTTCAAAACCTTTGAGACTCAACAAAATTCCTGTAGGAATAAATGGATTTTGTATTATTATCTCTATTTTTTTTGGAGACAGGATCTTGCACTGTCACCCAGGCTGAAGTACAGTGGTACAATCATAGCTCACTGCAACCTCAAACTCCTGGGCTCAGCCTCCCGAGTAGGTGGAACTACAGGTGTGCACCACTGTGCTCAGCTAATTTTTTAAAAAATTTCTCATGGAGATAGGGTCTTACTATGTTACTCAGGCTGATCTTCAGTAATTCCTGGCCTCAAGCAATCCTCCTGCCTCAGCCTCCCAAAGTGCTGATATTATAGGCATGAGCCACTGTGCTGGCCTTACCTCTATTTTTTAAGTGAGGACAGATAAATGAGCCACAGAGCTATTTAAATGGTCACCCCAGAATGAAATCCTACCTTTTATATATGAAAGCAATACTTATGGCCATTCAAAAATACAGATTTTAGATCAAGTGCTCATTTCACTACATAAATGATTTCCAAACTTGTAAAAAAGTATTTATTGACAAAATAATTTAATAATTTTAAATGAATTCACATTATATTAAATCCCATAGCATCTACAAATATTTGAAAATAGCTTGATATGAACAAGAATTCACAAACGTTGGTGATAACTCTATGGCACCCAGGCATTGATACAATCTACATCACTCATGGAACATCCTTAGTCCCCTAAAGTTTCACCAACAATATGACATCATGAAATGCCACCTGAACTTCTCAAGGAACTAGCATAATGCTGATATAATTTGATTATTGTGGGATCCAAAATGGATCATTTAATGGGAATACAGATAATAGATAGATAGATAGATAATCTCCTACTGACCTTCTTATAATTAATAGAAAATAATAAAACAAAAATAAAACGAAATGAAAAAGAAGAAAAATATTAGACAAGGATGGAGATCTACCATCCCTCTTCCAAAGCTGATTAATCCTCAATTCTACTAATTACTGAAAGATGTTAGAGAACTTTTTCTATTCAAAGAAACCTGCCCCTGAACTCATTACAGAAAGGAATACTTTGCTGATACAGGACAGCGCTTCCTTTTATGAATATTATACATAGTTATTAGAAATTGAAACATGGCCTTGCTGTCACGTTTTTTAAAAGCAACAGAATAAATTTGCATGGGCAATTTGGTTGCAGCAAAATATAATTACTAGCTAGAAGTATCTCCACACAATATTTTTAATCAAATAGATAGCTCTCTTCTCTCTTTAAGAATGAGACAGAGATAAAGTGCTTTTGTGATTATTCATCACAACTAACATTATTTTATTTAAATAAAATTAACTTTTTAATATAAAAGTCATATGTGAAAATTGTGGGAAAAAAGAAAACTCTTAGGAAAAATTAAGCAGAAAATAATGTTAACCATTATTAATATTGTGTCACTTATTTTCCAATCTTGAATACATTTATGCTTTTCATATCTGAGAGCATAATGTCACACGCTCAGAACAAATGAAGAGAGGCATGACAGAGAAAAAAGACTGAATTAGCGATGGTTATCTTTGTGGAGAGGTTGGTGAGCGAGGAAGGATGTTTCACTTCTGGGTTTATTACTTCTAAGCAATATCTATGTTTTACTAAAAAAAAAAATTAAATTCAGTAAATCTATATCATGGGAACTAACGGGAACAAAGTCTGTTCTCTTTATTTTATTTTAATTTTATTTACTTTTTTTTTTTTTTTTTTTTTGAGACAGAGTCTCACTTTGTCGCCTGGGATAGAGTGCAGTGGCCTCATCACAGCACCCTGCAACCTCGAACTCCTGCACTCCAGCAATCCTCCTGCCTCAGCCTGCCAAGTAGCTTGGACCACAGGTGTGCGCCACCATGTGCGGCGAATTTTTTCAAAATTTTTTTGTGGAAACGAAGTCTTGCTATGTTGTTCAGAGTGGTCTAAATCTCTTGGCATCAAGCAGTCCTCCCAAATTGGCCTCCCAGGTGCTAGGATTACAGGTGTCAGCCACCACACCCAACCTGTTCTCTTTATTTTTAACTCTGTTTATAACGTTCTTACCATCCTAAATTTGCATAGACTTGAAGAAGCTGTGAGTTGACAGATTATTTTTCCAAACTCTATTTTTTTTTTTTTTGAGGTGGGGGGAATAGAGTCTCACTCTGTTGCCCTGACTAGAGTGCCGTGGTGTCATCATAGCTCACAGCAACCTCAAACTCCTGGGCTCAAGTGATCCTCCTGCCTCAGCCTCCCAAGTAGCAGGGACTACAGACACACGTCACCATGCAGGGCTATGTTTTCATATTTTTGGTAGAGATGGGATCTTGTTCTTGCTCAGGCTGGTCTTGAACTCCTGACCTAAAGCAGTCCTCCCGCCTCAGCCTCCTAGCTGTGATTACAGATGTGAGCCACCGCACCTGGCCCCAATCTTTATTTTATAGATGAGGAAAATTAAGGCCAAGAGAAGTTAAATGAATTGACAGGAAGGCCACATGTCTAATCTCTTTGACCTGCCTGTGTGTTACAGGTTAATGTTAATTTACTTTGAATAGTTAAAAGGCATGTGCATTTTATTGATCCACTTTGACATTAGTCTGGATTTGGCATAGGCAGTAGTCTCACTCATTAAGAGATTTTTCCTAACAGACTAATCCAAACTAATTCCCCCTTGTTATTCCCTTTCATGGCATTCTGTTCTTTTCTTTTATAGCAGTTAACACAAATTTTAATTATATATTACTGTGCTTATGTATTGTTTTCTCTCCCACCAGACTCTAAACTACTTGATGGTTAACTTTATATGTGTTCTATTCTCCATTATATACCCAGTGCTTAGCACAATACCTGGTATGATGCAGTGGGTGCTCAATGACACATATTCAGAGGGTGATGAAGTTGTTTACTGTGGCTTCCTTTTACTGGCTGTTTTTTTCATGGGTAACCAAGTTAACTCAACTCATCGAACATTTACTATGTTCTAGAATTTAGGCAATTTAAACAGCACATACTATATGTATATGTAGTTGAAGCTCATAAATTAGCTATATTATTATCTCTGTTGTACAGATGAAAAAATACTAAGGCTGAGAGAGGTTAGGTAAATATCAAAAGGTTAGAAACCTACCAAATGACAGACAAGACGTTCAATCTCCGGTTTGATTCCAGGGTCTATGATCTGAACCCTTATGCTATCTGCTTGCTAATTTCCTGGCTTCAATGGATGTTTGAGATTTGGTAATAGAAACAGTAACTCTTTACCTGTAACTTAAAAGTTTTCTGGAATTCCAGGTTAATATAATAAAAAGAGCAGATTGAACATGTATTTCTAATTTTTTTGTTTGTTTTGTTTTGTTTTGTTTTTGAGACAGGGTCTCGCTCAGTTGCCAGGGCTAGAGAGCAGTGGTGTCATCATAGCTCACTGCAACCTCAAATTCCTGGGCTCACGCCATTCTCCTGTCTCAGTCTCAGGAATAGCTGGGACTACAGAGTGCTAGCCTTCCAAAGTGCTAGCATTATAGGTGTGAGCCACCACGCCCAGCCTATTTCTGATTTTTTTTATCCCTCTCGAAATCCTACTAAAATGATAGCAGAGGGATTTTTTAAAAGACATAAAGCCATAAGGACAAGGAGCACTAAAGGCAGAAAGCAACAAAGAAATTTTGGAAGCTGTGAAGCAAAAAGACTGATGTATCTAATTTAGCAAAGCTAAGACAGCTAAGTCCTAAACTGGTAACAGGGAAAGCCCAGAGCCATCTTGATTTATACTGCTCAAATCAGTGGCAGTGGGGAGGAAGAGATGGATGACTAAAATAAGGAGAATTGGTTGAGAGCTTTTAAAGAAATTGTTCAGGCTAGGTGAGGTTGCTCACACCTGTAATCCCAGCACTTTGGGAGGCCAAGGTGGTAGGGTCTCTTGAGGTCAGGAGCTTGAGACCAGCCTGGGCAACATAGCAAGACCCCATCTCTAAAAAAAAATTTTTTTTTTAATCAGCTGGGCATGATGGTGTGCACCTGTAGCTACTCAGGAGGCTGAAGCAGGAGGATTGCTTGGGCCCAGGTGTTTGAGGCTGCAGTGAGCTATAATCGCTCCACTGCACTCCAGCCTGAGCTACAGAGCAAGACCCTGTCTGTAAAAAAATAATAATAATTACAACCAACCAAATTAAAAAAAATGTAAAGAGATATTTTTAAATGGAAATATATATCCTCAACGGCCCTTCTTTGCTCTCTCTCTCTCTCCTCTTTAAAATTATAAACTTTATGCCAGTCCCTGCAGCCACTCAGCTGGAGAAGGGGGCTTGTAAATACCAAGGTGACTTAGGTAAGTAAGCAGAACCCGATTAGACAAGAAAGAAGTTCATTTCCTTTCTATCACTCCATATGAATCAGTCAAAACCTTGCTGAAAGTGGAAATTCCAGTTTCACTATAAAACAACCCTTTTAATGATTTATCTCTCACCTCTGTATAACCATGTATTTCTTTCTATAGATTGCTCCATAAAATCTCTGCATAATGGTGTGTGCTGATTTATAAGAAATCCTCCAGTCTTTATTCCATTTTTATCTTTTATTACCTTGTTATTTCCCTTGGCAGATGCCACTGTCAATATTTGACCCATGCAAGGAGTGCTCAGCTGAAGACAGTCCTCAGTTAAATTCTGGCCTGAGACAGATGGTGAGGCCCAGTTGGTGCCTTGGGGCAGTCAGATTACATTTCCAAGACGTTCTTGTGTAACAGCTGTGTGCCTTTGATCAAAACACTGAGAAACACAAATCTTCATGTCTTCCTCAGCATAAAAACAGCCAGGACCCTGTTCTCCTGGATCAAGAAGAGGCGCGTCAGCTGCTCCATAGGACTCCACATGCAGTAAATGCCCACACCGTCAGAAGAGCTGCAGAGGCACAGGATGACATGGGACAGTATAAGAAGTGGACTTCTGCAGCAGGTGGGGGACTCCACAAGGGCTCTTTGCCTTTGTATCTTTTATACCCTCAGCACCTGCAACAGTAGTTGGCACATAATGGGAGCTCAATAAATACTTGTTGGATTAATTATTAAATAAATATGCTGCTAATTAATTATTAAATAAATATGCCCTTTGCTTTTCTCAGATTGACACATTCATGGCTATTCATCCTTTAAAATCCAGTTCATCTATCTCTTGTAGTGCTTTCTTTGACCTATCCAAACTCTTTCCTCTACCTATAGCTATAATTTTGAACAAATTTCTGTTGCTTGTTCTTGTAACATAGTATTGCCATTATTTGGTTGCATGTCTTTCCTCCTTACAAGACTTTTTTTTTTTTTTTTGAGACAAAGTCTCACTGTGTTGCCCGGGCTAGACTGCCGTGGCGTCAGCCTAGTTCACAGCAACCTCAAACTCCCGAGCTCAAGCAATCCTTCTGCCTCAGCCTCCCAAGTAGCTGGGAATACAGGTATGCACCACCATGCCCGGCTAGTTTTTTCTATGTATTTTTAGTTGTCCAGTTAATTTCTTTCTATTTTTAATAGAGACTGGGTCTCGCTCTTGCTCAGGCTGGTTTCGAACTCCTGACCTTGAGCGATCCGCCCGCCTCAGCCTCTCAGAGTGCTAGGATTACAGGTGTGAGCCACCGCACCCGGCCCCTACAAAACTTTTAATTCCTTAAGAGCTAAGGATATGTCTTCATTATCTCTGTACCCATGCTGCCTAGCGTAGTGCCTGTGTATTCACTCATTCGTTCAACAGGATTTGAGCACCTGCTATGTACCAGGCACTGGAATAAGCTCTGGGGATACAGCAGTGAACAAGACATGAGCCCACCCTACCCCCAAGTTTACATTCTATTAAGTGTTGCAGACAGAGTAAGTGTCATAAGCGCCAGGATGGAGGTTGTGAGCAGACCATGGGAGCACATGGGAAGGGTACCACCACCCAGAATTTGAGGGATCAGGAAAAGCCTCCCAAAGAATGCTTCCAAGAAAAACAAGGAATATCTGAAGAATAAATAGGAGTTGGCCAGGAAAGGGAGAACGAGTATTCCAAGAAATATAGCAAGTTTGGGGAATGGAAGAAAGGGAAAGGAAGGAAGAAAAACAAGGAAAGAAAAGAGAAAGGGAGAAAACATGAAAGGGAGGCAGGGAAGGATGGGAGAAGTAATGAAGAGAGGCAGGGAGGGATAGTGCGTTCTCTTATCTGCCCTGTAATACTTCTTCTTCCAGAGGTGGCCCTACCAAGAGCCCCATAATTGCTAGAGGCCACCTGCTACCCCATCTTATTTGGAGGCTCTGGTTTTACTCCCAGTCACAGAATCACAGGCTATGGTAGAGCCAGAAAGGGCCTTAATACCTAGTTCTATGCTTCTTATTCTATAAATATGAACATTGAAGCCCACAGAAGTTAGCAATAATAGTATCTTACTTTTATCCGTCATCTTACAAAGCATTTTCACCCCTATCCAGTTTGAATCCAACAGCCCTGGGAAGCAGTATCATTCTTTTTTAAGTGTCAGGAAACTGAGGTTCAAATGCAATTAGTGGTAGAGCTCGAAGCCAGGTCTTCTGGTGCCTGCCCAGCACTCATTCTGCAGCCTCAGCTCCTCCAAATGTGACCAAAGTCACGCCATTAGGTGCAGAGCCAGCAGGAGATGACTCCTCATCCAAACTCCTTCCAGAAGGCAAGAGCATTCTGACACCTGATAGGGACTGACCACTGCTCATTATCCACGGCACATCCCAATTATGAGAACACTTGTGCTGAATGACTCACTCGCCAATAATCAGGGGGACACTAGAGTGATTGGGATGACTTGGTCTTGCCCTTATTTGGTGGCCAGGTTGTAGGTCAGTCTTGTTATAGATATAAAGATTGTTAATGTCGAATATGTAAAAATGTGAAACATCTGTAAAAGCAGAACTCTATAAACAAAGTTAAAAGATAAGTCATAGACTGGGGAAAATATTCACTGCGTATAAAAACCATCAAAGAAAGAATATCCAGAGTTCAAGGAATTCCTACAAGTCCATAAGAAAGACTAATAACCCAACAGAAAAATGGGCAAAGGATATGAATAGACAACTCACAAAAAGAGGGAAATCTTAATAACCAAAAAAAAAAAAAAACATAAAAAATGCTCACTATTAATCAAGATGCAAAATAAAATAAGACAAACTTTCACTTCAGTTAGGTTTATAAAAATTCTAAAGTCTAATGATAAGAAATGTCAATGAAGATAGGACACAAAGAACTCCACTTTGGGAGGGAATAAGACAATATCTATTAAAGCTGAAAATGCTCTATGACCTAGCAGTGAATTTCATTTCTAGATATATACACACAAATATATAATATTATATATGTAATTAATATTATATATGTAATATGTATTAAAGAAACTCTCTCATGCATGTACAAAAGTACATACAAGGAGGTTGACTGAAGTACTGTTTGCCACCAAAACAAAATAAAGCAAATTTCAGAATGTTATATACTATGTTACCATTTCTATAAATTAAAATAATTATATAATACATATGAAGCCAAAGTGTGAAAGCATGGACTGAATATATAATAAATTCATGATAATGGTTAACTGTAGGAAGAAGAAGAAGAAGATATAGGGACTTCAACTTTGTTAGGCTTTTTTTTCCTCAAAGAATTTTTAAAAATATGAATCAAATCTTTAAAAATATTTTAAAATTATTTATCCATTTCTGCATCACAATTATTTTTCAAAACATCTATAATAAGCCTGACTTTTCACATGGAAGTTTCAAATACTTTCCCCTCCACCCCAGACTTAACACCACCAGTTTCTTCATTTGTTAATGAAAGAAAGAACAAATAAAATCACTTCTTCCCTGGTTAGGAGAGGGAAAAAAAAGATTACTTCTAAGATCCCTTCCAGCCCTGACACTCTAACCTCCTATGAAATCTCAAAGGCCTTAAAGAGATTGCGGATGCGTGACCTTTTGTTCAAAATAAGTTCTGGGAAGGGCCTACGAATGTCAGCTGTTACAAGGGAAAGAAGCCCTGGAACCTTTTTTTAAACTATGAAAGCTTCTTCTTTTCACTGGTAGCCTTGCCCCAGAGGCAGTCCCCAACTAGTGTCTTAGCTATTTATATCCTGGAAACCCTATCTAAATTTAGCTTCCATACAAACTTTTGTGTGGTGGTGGGATCTACATCCTGGTACTGTTTCCTTCCACTTACCCCAAGCGACAAAGCCTCGACATGAAACTTCATTGTCACTAATTATTATATGGAACAATAGGCTTAGAGGTTTGGTGGCCATATATTGAACCCAAAAGTAGAATTTGTGATCTGAGACAGGTCTGATGATAAGATAGATTATTTTGCAATTAGAATGGTCCCAGCAAATCTCCAGTCTTTTGGGAGACTAAAGGAGCCAGTTAACAGATTCGATGGGAAGACTGTGGCAGAACAAAGGATTTTTTTTCAAGAGATCAGATCTCACTACGTTGCCCAACCTTGCCTTGAACTCCTGGGAGGAATCCTCCCACCTCAGCCTCCCAAGTAACTGGGACTACAGGCCTGTGCCATCATCTTCTGTTAGAACCAAGGATTTTACACACAGTCAAGCAGTCTTTCTAGTGCACAGAAGCCTACTAGGAATGTCTCAATTTGTAACATTTAGAGAACTAAAACCTGCGTCAGTGCCTCAAGCTAGTGGTTGAGAGGGGCAGGTTCTTTGTGTTACAAGAAATAGCTCAGTCATCCTAGGCTGAGCCAACCCCCAGGTGGGCCCAGGCGGTGCTTTGTCTTTGGCAGAGATGGGAGGATTAGAATAGTTAACCACAATAGCCAAGAACTGAGGGCCTCCTTTTAAAAGCTCTGTATTTCTGCTGATGTTCAGGAAATTTGGATTTCGAGACAAGAAGGTCTACCATTTTTCCTCCTTTGCCAGCAAAGTAATAAACTTCTGTTTCCTCGTCCTCAAACTGTTATGTAGATAATGAGGGATTCCTTGTCTTCTAGGGATGAAAGTGGGCCTCCTGTCCTGGTGCCACCCCACTTTAATCCTGTCCCCAGTGACTGCCATACCTGGAGCAGGAGGGAATAACCTACAAATCTGCAAATCAGAACTTAGCGCACCAACACCAAAAGAATGCAGAGGACTTTAGGAATCTGTCTTCATGGACTAAAAAAGAAAAGAGAACGAATTTTAAATTCTACATTTTAAAAAAAAATTTTTTTTTAAATATTAAGAATGCAGAGGACTCTAGCCCATGGGCCAAGCAACATAGGTATGACAGAATCTGGAACGTGATCTAGAACAACGAGCTGTCAGAGAGGCTCATGGGAAATCTACATGCATAGTAAGAGTCAAGTCATATAACTCCCAGCTGTCAAATCAAAGTGGTTCCATGGTGACAGCTGAGCCACGAAGGAGGTCCCAATCTGAGCCAGGCCATGACCACGCCCTTTTTTTTTTTTTTTTGGCTCTCCATCTTTTGCTACAGTGGGCCCAGTGATCATCTGTGGCATATGTTTCTCGCTCTATATCTTGCTCTTGCTCTATAATCCTACCTTCTTCTCCTCAATAAACCTCATTTTCGTGGTCTCCCATACTTTGGTGTGTCTGGTCATTCTTTGGCCATGACCACACCAAGAACAGACATTTCAAGCTGCAACCCCACAAAACCACTTGTTCTCATTCTTCTGATGCCTTAAGGACAAGTGTCAAGCTTTCGGTAACAAATTAACCAACAAAGAACTTAGGAAACTTCAGCAAAAGGAATGATAATGAACGTTTAATATATTTAATTGTAGAACTACAAATAAAACAAGCATTGGAAAATAGAAGAATAGTAGATGAACAAAATAGAAAGGATGCAACTAAAATAATGAAAGGAGAAGAGATCAAGGAAAAATAGAAAAAAAATGATTCTAAAAAATAATCCTATCTTAAACTGAAAGTTAGGTTTTAAAAGGAGCACTTGAGGTATTAGACAAGCTTTTGAAACAAAGATAGCTATTAAAACTAAAAATGCAAACTTTCCTAAATACCAAAAGATATGTTTATAACATAGTAAAAAAAAACATAGTAAACATAATATACACAATAACTAGAGCATTAAATAAACAGAAAAGTTGAGGAGTGATTCCAAGATATATTAAGGGGAAAAAGTAAAATGCTAAAGAGTATAGGTAGCATGCTGCCTTTTGTATAAGAAAAAAAAAAGATGGAGTAAAGAAATATACATGTATCTATTTTTATTTTTTTATTATTATTATTTTGCAAAAAAGTAACACAGAAAGGGTAATCAGAAAACAATGAAATTGGCCAGATACAAGAAGTTGGGGGAAGTGAGAAGGATGAATGGGAGGGAGAGGGATGTTTCTCTGAGGATAGTTTTGACTTTGGGAAGCATGGTAACATTATACAAATTCAAATAAGAAAATTAAATTAACAAGAAGGGGTGAGGACCTAAAACTGAGTACAAACAGAAACAAATGACCCCAACTATATTTCAAATGAATAACATAACCACAGTAAAGGGGAGGAGACCAATAAGTAAATTTGAACACAACACTTTGACTTTAACCTTGATGGTAAAGGGAGGCAGTGAGAGGATGGCAAATAAATCCTGAACTCTTTTTGATAGGTTCGTTTTTCATAGTGGTATAGATGTAACAATTCCAAATCTATTTTATGTTTATTGTAGGATTGAGTAAATATGATTATGTTTGAGAAAGCCAGGGTTTTCACTGCAGAAGAAAGGAGGTACAATTATGAAATGGAGAGAAAAAAGGAAGATCTCAGTGGTGTCGAATTGGCATCTGAGGTCTAAGTGTGAACTCCTGATTTCTAAATACAACAAACACACCAATAGCAATGGGCATCTCTAATGCCCAGATCTTAAATGGTTTATAGTGGAAGGGGCACCATCAAACTAGCAAGGAAGATGGTGTTGCAAAACATGGCTCATGACACGGAAAAAAATTAACAAGGATCTACACTTCACACTATAAATGAAGGCAAATCGCAGATGAATTAAGTAACTCCATGTGAAAAGTAAATACATAAAGCAAATAAGAAAAAAAAAAAGTAAGAAAATGTAAACTCAGTGAAGGAGTTCTTAAACAAAACCCAGAGGCAAAAACCATACAGAGATAAGGTAGTAAGATTTGACTACATCAAAATCAAGGATTTCTGTTCAACAAAGAACACCAAACCAGCAAGTGACAGATTAGAATATATTTGCAAAATATAAAACCAACAAAGGATTAATTTTTAAAGTATACTAGGGTCACTTGAAAACACATAAGAAAAAGAAAAACGCCAGGCATTGTGGCTTACTCTTGTAATCCCAGCACTTTGGGAGGGTGAGGCAGGAGGATTGCTGGAGGCCAGGAGTTTGAGACCAGCCTGGAAATACATAGTAAGACCCCCATCTCCACAAAAAAAATTTTTTTTTAATTAACCACACATGATAGGGTGCGCTTGTAGTCCCAGCTACTCAGGAGGCTGAGGCAGGAGGATCACTTGAGCCCAGGAATGTAAGGCTGCAGTGAGCTAAGATTGTGACACTGCACTCCAGCCTGGATGACAGACCCTCTCACTCAAAAAAAAAGAGGGAGACATTCCATTTTTTTAAGAGCTAAATAATAAGAATAGATGATTTATGAAAGAGAAAAACTAAATGACTAGCAGATATTTGTTCTTCAAGCCCAGGTTTTCTCTTCCTCCATCACACCAAATTTTCTTATCCTAGCCATTGAGTCTGTACCAGCCATTGCCTCAGTCTTGAATGCTTTTTCCCTAGAGCTTCCTGTGACTGACCCCTTGCTATTCAAGCCTCAGTTTAAATGTTCTCTCTTCAAAGAGGTCTTTCCATCCCACCCCACCTGAAGCAGCCATCCCACTACCTTTCCCTTCATTCTGTATTACATCACCCTTTTATTTTCATCTCAAATATTTATTATTCAGTAACATGTTCTTCTTTATCTGTTAATTAACTCTTCTCTCACTAGAAAGTTAGATCCACAGAGTAGGAAATTTGTCTGTCTTGTCCAACCTTGTATGCCCAGTGCTTAACACATAGTTGGGGTTCAATAAATATTTGTTAAATTAATGGACACGTTAATATATGAAAAGGGTAATACAATCCCTGTTACTGGCACAACAAGCTTCCCAGACAAGGATGCTCAATTATAATCAAATGACTAATTAATGGAATCTTGCTAAGCAGTGCCAAGCATCAGATGGTGAACTGGAAAGGATGACCATCTAATATACTATTTCTAAAAATAATATCTTGAGTCAAAGGAACACAGTCCCCTTGGATACCTTTGTTTTGACCACAGTGCCTAGGGCACAGTGTTTGAGTCAAGTGGATTAAGCCAGTTGAAACTCAACCCTCTTTAGGACTGTGCATATTCTAAACACCATCACCAGAGGGGCCCTGGTGTGAATTCCATCAATTCACCAAGGAGGTGGTGTTTGTGCTGAATATTCCAGCAGACAGAAATATTCTAACCATGAATCTTTGCGACTCAAGGTCACTGGCAGTTGCTTCCCATTTTAAAGCCTGTGGAGTGACAGTCACCACATGATAATGAAAAACTGCATTTTGCTAACCAGGTCCCCTGTGAGAAAATCCAGTGAATTTCTTATGATCAGGTCTCAGGAAGAGAAGCAAGATGCCAGGGGTACCACGTCTGCCATTTCACTTAAGGCATAGAGGCCTTGATTTAACAGATTGTTGAATTTATTTCAACAGAGTACTTACATGCTTGGAAATCTGTCCTACAGCTTTTCAGCATGCCATGCGATTTCTAATGATCCATTTATTTAACCTTCGCTTGCCCAGTGTAAGATGAGCCTAGTCCCTGTGGATTTACAGGGATGTCTGTTTATGAGGTTTTGTTTTGTTTTGTTCTACCTTAAATGAAGCATTAAATTAAGCACAATCCTCATACTTAACACATTATCATCATTAGTCCATACAAAACATTCTTGCTTTACTTTTTCCCTTCAATCCTGACCCCCAAGTTACTAACTCTGAAATAAGCATATATCCCCATGAAAATTGTGGGGTTGAGTGTGTATTATTTTAATATAATTTTAATCTGTTTTTACTTTTAGCAATTCAACACTATTTTTAAGATACATCTATTTCTGCATGAATATCTACCTCAAAACTTCTAACTATTTCGGTATAAAGCCCACTGGTAGAGCAAACACACAAATGAAGAAGAGAAAGGACTCAAATGTTATCACCACAGAAAACTACCAACCACAATGATGACCAATAAGAGAAAGAAAGGGGAACAAAGGATACACAAAACAACCAGAAATCAATTAATTAAATGACAGGAATAAGCTCTCATGTATCAATAATAACCTTGAATGCAAATGGATTAAAGTTTTCTCTTAAAAGATATAGACTGGTGGAGTGGATTTAAAAAACCAACCAAACAAAAAAAACCCCAAAACATGACCCAAATATATGTTGCCTATAAGAAACTCATCTCACACATAGACTGAAAGTAAGGAATGGAAAAAGATACTCCATACAAATTCCTGCTGCTCAAAAAGTGAGCAGCTCAGCCACAAAAAACAATGGTGATATAGCACCTCTTGTCTTATCCTAGATAGAACTGGAGCTCATTCTACTAAGTGAAGTATCCTGAGAATGGAAAAACAAGCACTCCATGTACTCACCATCAAATTGGTATTAACTGA
>CAUYPO010050465.1:0-17980 GCA_963574435.1 Cheirogaleus major | reverse complement strand
TTTTCTTTTCTTAAACTAAAAATGTACTTAAGTGAGTCTTGGTCACATAGTAGTTAGATTTTATGTTTCTTATAATCATGGCTCAAATACATGTGTCTTTAAGTGTAAGTGAGACTTATGCACCAACCACAGAGGTGGTTTCCTACAACAGAGATAATTCTGTCACATAAAATATAGTAAGCCATTCTCATTCTGTTTATGGAAATAAGTGCTTTTATTTTATTCTCTTGCTCCTAACTTAAAATCTACTTATTTTATACCCTTCAATCCTTTAGATACAGATTCCAAGTTCCTTATATTCCATTTCCAAATGTGAACATCTCTGAAACCATTGTTTTCCTTACATTTGTGGTATATGCATTGGTAGCAATATGTGGACTGAACAGGTGCACATGTATTCATAGCCTTTATTCATATATTCACTGTAATATCCATACATTTTACCACAGAAAAATTAATGTGTTGGAATAAAGATTGTTGCCCCAGACTTTACACACATTATGGTGCACTTGTGGCTTATATATGGTTCATTACTATATATTCATATTACTTTTCTAAGATCTGAAAACTTCAGAATTTCAACTGACATCTGGGCCAGAGGATATAAGAAATTGGAAGCCAGTGTCAATTTCTAAATATATTTTACATGAAATACAAAATGTGTTTGGTATTTTCATGCTAATGGGAATAACTTTGCAAAAATGTCCTAGAGCACCAAACAGAGGTGTTTCTTCATGAAAGAATTTTCCTTGCTTTCTGAATATCTGTAGAAATGTAAGAATAATAAAATCAGCCAGATAATTTCATTTTAATCATAGCCTTAAAAATAATATGCATGGCATATTAGCTCAAATGTTACTTCTTTGGAAAAGGCTTTCCTAGCTATTTGCTCTGCTCAAGGCAGAATTTATGCTGTCTTATCTGGGCTCTCATGCTTCATGCTTCTCTCTTATAGGACTCACCATTTTGCATGTGAAATATGTTCTTTTGGGACTGTGTGCATCCTCTCTAGTCTATGAGTGTCTCCATGTCCCAAGTGTAGCTGCTTCCACAATTGAAATCTCAGCACCAATGGAGCCTATAGCACTTAATAAGGACTCAGTACTTTAATTACAGGAATATTAAGCAGGTTTTTCAAACTAAAGTATCTTCATAAAATGTAAATTAAAACTGCAACTCTTAACTTTTGAAAAATTACTTGGATATTTTTGTTTATATGCATACATATTCTTATTGTGTAGTATGCCAGACTGATTTCAGTAAGATGCTTGCATGTTTTCTGTAGAATTCCAAGACAAAGGGCCGAAGGATGGGGAAGATTTAGAAAAAACAAATCTTTGCTATTCATATATAATCTTACTCTAAAAGCACACCACTACCAGAATAGTTTTGTGAATTGTTAACTATAAAGCCTAAGTGTAAGACATAGAATCAATGTTCTATGAAAATACAAAAAAGAGAGGCCTATATAAAATTGAACAAATATTAAATTTATATCATTGCTTTAATCTCTGTGACTGTAAAACAAAATAATGGTCAGATTATTTTTATTCCCTCTTAATGCCTCAATTTAGTTTAATCACTGATATGCAGCAAACCTCAAAAAACCCCCAGTAAAGTATGTATTATGTCTTCAGAGGTTTTATCATGTATGGTGACCTAAGGATTTTAGAAGAAGGGAAGGTCACTGCTCTTGGAAGTTTTTCTTAATTATTAGTTAATATGACCTGTCTTTATTTCTTATACAATGATAAAATATAAATACAAATGATGTTATAAGTAAATACAAATATAAAATATAAGTTTTTTAAAAAATTGTGATATGATCTATTAGAGTAGACATCTTTAAAAGAGTTATGACTTAAATTCCATCTGTGAAGAATCTTGATATTTTATCCTTTGAGATCTGAACAATTTAGTCATACATTTTTATTCATTTATATTTTTTCTTAATCTCACATTGACACCACGCTTTTCTGTTTAGTTTGTACTTTTCACATAGCAATACTAATGATGATTTCTCTCTAATGTGCCAGATAGATTTTTGCTTCCATTTGCCCATAGATGGATAAGAAAAAAAAATACTGATTGGTATCACTAATCTTAAAAATTTAGTATTATTAAAATTGGGGCTCAATGAAAATAGATCATCAATATGGAACATAATAAGAGTTCAATGGCAATGGCTATAGTCTTTGTCATTTTGAATATGGAGCATACCACCTGCTTATATTATAGTTCTGATTTAGCCTTCAGCCTTTTCATGGTATACATGCTGCTCACCTTTACCAGGTTGAGCCAGATGATATTTCCCTAAATTCTCACAGTAATCTGAGCATAGATTCTCATAGCATTCTTCCCATCACTTGTAATCAAATTTTTCTTAAGTTATGGTCTTATTGTTCAGTAAGTAGGACATTGCTCAGAACTTAGTATATACTTTTTTTAGTCCTCTATAGTTACCATTAAATAAACATAAACTTAAGTGTAGAATTTGATGATTTTTGGCGTATGCGTATTTCCACAAAAAGATAACTATAATCAAGATTGTAAATACACTCTTTACTCTCCAAGAGTTTCTTCAAGCCCATTTTAAATTCAGCCCTTCCAATAACAGCCTCTTACCCAAGCACTGACTCACTTGCACTTTTTATAAATTTTGTTGCATTTTCCAGCAATTATATGAATGGAATCACACAGTAAGTATTCTTTTTTGTCTGATTTCTTTCCTTCAGCCTAATTATATTATTGTGTGTGTAAACAGTTTGTTCTTTTTTTATTGGCAAGTAGTATTACACTGAATAGATATGACAGTTTGTTTATCTATTCTTTCATTGAAAGGCATAAGGTTGTTTCCAGTTTCTGTTAATTACAAATAAAGTTGCTATAAAGGTTTTATAAAATTTTTCATGCAAACATATATTTTGATTTCTCTTTGGCTGATAACTAAATGTGAAATGTCTGGTGTATGTGTAACTTTTAAAGATGTTGCTAAACTGCTTTCCAAAGTGGTAATACCATCTTATATTTTAATTCACAATGTATGAGGATTTCAATTGCACCATATCCTCCCTCAGTAACACTTGGAATGATCAGTCTTTTTAATTTTAGCCACTCTCATGGCATGCATTAAAAATTCATTGTGGTTTAATTTGCATTTCCTGAATAGTGTTGAATGTCACTGCATATGCTACTTTGCCATCTTTGTGTCTTCTGTGGGGAAGTTTCTGTTCAAATATTTCACTTATTTTTTTATTGAATAGTTTATCTTCTTGATATTGAGTTATAAGTGTTCTTTAATATTCCTGATGTAATTCCTTTCTGAATAGAAACTTGACAAATATTTCCTTCTAGTGGGTAGCTTACCTTTTTTATTTTCATACCAAAATGTCATATGAAAAGCAAACTGTTTAACTTTTATAAAGTCAATTTTATTTTTATGTTTTTAGTTCATGTTTTCTGCATCAAAATTCAGGAATTATTGTCAAAATGTAGGTCACTAAAAAATTCAGTTTTCTTCAAGCAATTGTACAATTTCAGCTCTGATAGATATATGGGCTATTTTTGAGTTATTTTTTTTATATGGTATAGGTTGAGTTTCATTTATTTATTTAGTTGTTACATATGGATAGCCAGTTTTTTTCAGTGTCATTTGCTGCAAAGAATATGCTTTCCTAATTGAATTGCTGTGGTACTTTGACAAAAATCAATTGACCATATATATAAACCTATTTCTAGACTCTATATTCTGTCCAATTTATCTTTGTGTATATTTTTACACTGATATCAGACTCTCCCAATTTCTTTAGCTCTAAAATAAATCCTAAAATCAAGCAAGTAATGTAAGTTCTTCAACTGTGTTTTTTTGTTTTTTTTTTTTTTTTCATTTTCAAAGTCATTTTGGCTATTCTAGGTCTTTTGCATTTCCAAATAAATTTTTGAATCAACTTGTCAATTTCTAGATAAAAGCCTGCTGGATTATGGGTGGGATTGGTTTCAATATATAGAATAGTTGAAGATAATTAACAATAATAAGCTTCCAATTTGTAAATATTGTATACTATTTTGTTATATATGCCTTCTTTACTTTCTCTGTTATGTTTTGCAGTTTTCAATTTATAGGTCTGGTATACCTATATATCTTTTAGCAGATTTGTCCCTAACTTATTTATGTTATTGTAAATGGTATTGCTTTTTCATTTCAGTCTTAAATTGTCTGTTTCTAGTATGTAGAAAAATAACCAACTGGTATATTCTCTGTGTAGATAATTTTTTTATCCTTAAAGACAGATATATTTCTTATTTCCAAAGTGGCTGACTTTTATCTAATTTATTTAATTTGTTGACTTATTGCAACATAGACTCTCCAGTGCTATGTTGACTAGAAGTGGTGAGAGCAGGCATCCTTGCCTCATTCTTAATTTTAATACTAGTACATTCATATTCTTACTGTTAAAAACGATGTTAGCTATTGGCTTTATAGATGCCCTTTATCATTTTGAGGTAGATCCTTTTCAGTTTTAGTTTGCTGAGAGTTTTAATCAAGATAGAATGTTAGATTTTAGTCAAATGACTTTTTCTAAATCACTTAAGATAATCATATGGCCTTTATTTGTATTTTTTAAATGGAAAATTGCAATGATTTCCAAATATTAAACTAACCTTAAATACATAGGATAAACCCTACTTGGCTAAGAGGAATTACTATTTTATATCTTGTTCAACTTGAGTTGTTAAAATTTGGTTAAGAAAATTTGTCTTTGTTTTGTCTTGAATTGTGCCCTCCCACTAAAATATTTCATCTGTTAAAGTCTTACCTCTCGTACCTCAGAATGTGATTGTATTTGCAGGTAGGGTCTTTAAACATGTGATTCTTTGTAAGTGATTCTTTGTTAAGTGAGGTCATAGGGGGTAGACTCTAATGTAATATAATTTGTATCCTTATAAGAAGAGATTAGGATACAGACATGCACAAGGGAAAGATGATATGAAGACAGTAATTCACAAACCAATGAGAGAGGTCTCCAAAGCAAAAAAATCTTCAAACATCTTGATATCAGATTTCTAGTATTCCTAACTCTGAGAAAATAAATTTCTCTTGTTTATGCTACCCATTTTGTGGTACTGAGTTATGGTAGCCCTAACAAATTATTGTAGTAAATTGTCTATTTCAGTGAAAGATATGAGCATATAGTTTTATTTTCTTGTAATGTCTTTTATTCATTTTCTATGTGTCTAATAAATTACCAAAAATGTAAAGATGTAAAAGAGCATGGATTTATGGCCTTACAGTTTCTGTTGGTCAGAAGGTGGAGCATGGGTCGTCTGCAATCCCATAATAAAGTGGCTCTCATTTGGAGGTTCAAATGGGGAAGAGTCTGCTTCCAAGCTCACTCAGGTTGCTGGCAGAATTAATTTCCTTTTAGTTGGTTAGGACGTATTACCTTTGTCTTATTCTATTGCTTAGAAGCAAGTCACTTGTCCTTTCTACACCCAAGGGGAGGACATTAAACAAGTGTTAACATCTCCATGAAATGGGGGATCATGGAAGCCAACTGCAATTCTCTTCACCACTTTCTGATTTGGTATCAGAGTAATGCTGGCCTAATGGAATGAAATGAAAACTCCTTCCTCCTCTCACGCTTTTTGAATGCATTTATATAAAATCACCATTTATCTTCCTTAAATATTTGGTAGAATTCACTAGTGATGGCATTTGGGTTTGAAGTTTACTTTGCTTAGAATGCTTTATAGGCCAGGCATGGTGGCTCACACCTGTAATCCTAGCCCTCAGGAAGGGCAAATCGCTCAAGGTCATGAGTTCGAAACCAGCCTGGGAAAGAGTGAGACCCCCGTCTCTACTAAAAATAGAAAGAAATTAATTGGCCAACTAAAAACATATGGAACAAATTAGCCGGGCATGGTGGTGCATACCTATAGTCCTAGCTACTAGGAAAGCTGAGGCAGAAGGATTGCTTGAGCCCAGGAGTTTGAGCTTGCTGTGAGCTAGGCTGACACCATGGCACTCTAGCCCAGGCAACAGAGTGAGACTCTGTCTCAAAAAAAAAAAAAAAGAATGCTTTGTAGTTGCAAATTGATTTTCCTTAGTGAATATAGGTTTATTTAGGTTATCTATGTCACCTTGAGTGATCTTAAGCAGTTAATATGCTTAAAAATATATCTATTTTACCAAATTTTAAAAATGTATTGTTATAATTTTCTCTTATAAGTTTAATGTATGAAGTGTGTGTAGTAAAGTACTCTCTCTCATTTCTGATATTGATAATTCGTATCCTGTGTCTTTTATTTTTTGTTTTTTACTATACTCTGACTAGAATTACAAAGATTTTATTGCTCTTCTCAAAGAATCAAATTTTGGTCTCATTGACTTTGTTATAAAATTTGTTTTCAGGTTCTGTTTTTTCTGTCTTTATCATTTCCTATCTTCTACTTCCTTTGAGTTTCATTAACCCTTTTATTATAATAAAATGACTCCTTTACCTTGAAAATATTCTTTCTGAAAACACATTCTGTGTTCCTTAATAATTATTCTGATGGTTAATTTTCAATAAATTTTTTTCCTTGGCTTCAAATGCTTTCTTCTTACATGTGCTAATTAAGATTCAACTTACATATCAAGGAAGGAGTCCTATGCAGATCTCTGGACAAACTGCCTTTTCTTTGTAATTCTTACCTCATAGCGATATTTTCTTTTCTTCTGTACTTTGCTCTGTAAATTCTAATTGACTTGGCCTCATTGAATTCTGAACTTTCTATCCTCAACTTAGGGAGCCTTCTGGGATCTGTTGGCTTCTTGTTCATGTATTGTGATCTATGTACCCTCTTTAGGCAGTAAACTGGTATAACAATAAGAATCCCTTCTGTTACAGGGATCAAGGCCCTGTCCTAGCTACTTCAATAGAGAAATATCACACATTTTGTCTTTCTTGCATTTTTTTTTTTTTGTGTGTGTGTGTTTAACATGAGAGGATGCATCTATTAGTTCATGTTATTCTGTCATGGTTGGAAGTAGATTTCAATGGATAAATAATAACTGTTGATGTTTTGAATCACTCCATATTGCAGATATAACAGGAAGACCTAAAATTGAGAGAATTCATGTAAACCTGAAAATTCAGTAAAGTTAATCATAGCGTCATAGTAGACTCAGAAAAGTACTAGAAAGTGGCAATCGATGATAAAACCAACTACAGTGTGAAAAGTCAAAATCATTCTTGGTCATAACAAGGCTATAAGTTCTAACATGGTAAGGAAACCATAAAGTAAAAGTAGAAATAAGGCCTATGTAAGCAGTAAGTCAGTAGACAGAATCATGCCATAGATACTACTTACAAAGAAGAGCATTGCTACATTCAATTTTTTCTGAAGTCCAACCAAAATGTCAAAGATACATATACATTTGAAAATAAAGACCAAGATATATAACACAAAGTCATGAATTAAGGAAAAACAACTAGGCAAGTTCATGTGAAGAAATAGTATAAAATTAGAAGAATCAAGGTTTTCATATGACACTTGTGGACACAAAAAAGAATAATTTCAGAGTGATAAATTGTAACAAAGTAGATATTAGGAAGACCCAGTGGAGGTGAGGAATAGATGAAAAGTGTCAAAAACCTAGAATTGGAAAGTGGAACCTGATTTATAATTGGGAGATTGATTTGGTTATTTTTAATTTTCATGTTCAATGTTTTGCTTTGTTTTATTTACATCACTTAAAAATAATGATACATAAATAATATATATGAAAAACAACTAAAAAAGTATTCACTTCACCTCCATTATCCATTCATTAAAAAGCAAAATGAGTTACCTGAAACTTTTCATCTATAAAAATAATTCTTCAAATTTTTCATCTTTTCAGAGAATTTTAGTCAATATGATATTAACTGGATATACTTGAATATATGTCAATATTTAATAGGAAGGACACATAAAATGCATTTGTATTATTGAGTTTACTTTTGCAGATGTGAAAGTGCAGAATCAGAACTTATCTTAAAAATGACAGGAAAATAAAAGTTAGATAAGAACAAGTGTGATACATTTTAATAAGAAAGCAAAAAAATTGATTAAAATACTTTAAATTTTTCAATAATAAGGGCAGCAGAAGTAAGGAAATCTCAAGAAAAGGGAATGTTTTGAATGGGAAAAAGAAGGGAAATTGTATGGGGAATAGGAAATACATAGGCTTTTGTTTTGTTTTAAATAATAGAGTCCAAATCTTAACAAAAAGCAACAAAGTATATTTTATGAATTTAAATAATTTTAGAGTATTTTTATTTTTATTAACATTTTTTTCTTCAATCAAAATACATTTTTATTTAATGACACTATGTACCATCCATCATGTTAGGTGCTGGTGATACCACAGGGAACAATGGCAACATGAAGAACAATCTGGAGAGAGCTTTTAAGCAGCAAGGAGTCCAGTTAACTTCATCTCTGCTCTCAGGCCACACTTAGTGAATGGGTTTGGGGGGGTTCCCACCTCCCCAGTGAGCCTGCAAATGTCTTCTCTCTCTGACCTCCTATTTTAGAGACCTGTATAGGCTCATCTGGGGAAAGCCTTGATAATTCTAAATTGTCTTTAATCTATAGCCACATTCTTTTTTGTTATATGTATTTAAAGTATACAATATAATGTTTTGATACATATACATAGTGAAATGATTACTATGAACATACAATGAACATATCCATCATCTCACATAGTTACTTTTTTATATATATGTGTGTAGCAGAAACACCTAAAATCTACTCTCTTAGCAAATTATAAGTATGCAATACAATAATATAAACTATAGTCCTCATGGTGTAAGGATACTTTTAAAAACAAACAATGTGCATTGAAATTTTGTGTATTCCATAGTTTTGAGGAGAAACAATTTCAAGTTTTGTTGAATTTTTGATTCACTATATCAGATATGGTAAAGAAAAATTACTGCCAGTTATAAATATTTTAGAACAAAAAATTACATAGAAATATTTATTAATGTAACCAAATATTTTACTTTGATGAATTAAGTTTGATTAGGAAGGAATTCAATATCTTTAATATTGCTATGTAGTACCATAATGCTAAAATTTAGTAAATTATTTATTAAACTTTTATTTCCAGCTTTAATGATGGTAATGTTAGTGTATGCACCTGGACTAAAACAATATTAGATTCCACCTAAAGTTATACGAGATGATACAATAAATATTGATAAATAAATATTGTAACTATTTTTCTTTAAGAAACAGCATACCAAATCTTAATCTTATTTTTTCATTACCTATTACATTCATTAATAAGTAGCAATTTTTTTAATTTTTCAGCTCCATAAATATTGACATTTGGACAAATAAAACTGCACTTCTGATAAAATTTGACTAGCATCCTATCTTGAAAATCCTTTCACATCTAATATTGACTTTTAGTAACTTAACAAACTTGATTTTTTCTTACAAAATGTTTTACATTAAACACATTGAAATACCTGACTGATGCATTCTTCTCCTCAAAAGAAAAAAAAATAGACTTAGCTATAAGAGAATCAAAAGATTTTATTTTTTCAAGCAGACAATAAACACTTAAAAGTACTGAATTTTGATGAAGGGTTAATTTTTATAGTTTTCATTATTGCATAAAATAAAATAATGATAGAAAGTACAGCATGTTCAGTGCTATACATTATAACAGTAATTGCAAGGGGATGTGGAACATGTTAAATTTGTTTTCTAGCCTCTAGGATTTGAAATGGATAATGCGTTTGACCCGCTCAACACAGTAGACTCACTATCCGCAGAGAGCACTTTCACTGGTTTGTTAATCTCTGTCTAAGGAGTAACCTGTGCACCAGTATAATAAAGATCAAGTTGGTTAAAGTATATCTGGTCCTAGTTTAAACCATAAATACTTCTGGCAACAAAGATAAAAACAGAAAATGCCCTGAGGTATCTAAGGAACTGCAGAGTGAAGATAAAATTATTCAACGTAGTAGAATTGCTGAATTTAAGGCCAGTATAGAAATTTTATTAGTTTATCCTGAAAGAAATTGAAAAATGTAGTACTTCAAATAATATATTATAGAAAATGAAGTACTTAACTTGTGGTTATGGGTGTAGCTGTCTGTAGACTTACTCTTATACTGCTTAGTGAAAGGAGAAAGTAAAGATGAATCTTTCACAGATATAACTACAATTCTTCCTAGCTACCTTGAAGGAAAGTAGCAGCTTACTCTATATTTAGTGTTCAAAAATATTTCCAGCTATAAGAATATTAACTATTGTAAAGGTAAAAATTAGGCTTATGGAAGTATAGATGAGTTGTAAATATAGATGCCAATTTTCAAATTTATTTCATATAGATAACCAGAGTTTAATGCAAAGGTAATTATTATCAAAAAGTGAATTGTTTACTCTTAACCTCATGAAAATTGCTTAATCACTTTGGGGTACATAGTAATTAAGAAATCAGAGATTCGATCCATGCATATAATTAAAATTCTTTCCTGGCAGTTTGTTAATATATCTTTTTTCTGTAATTTGACCTTAATCAGGCATATAAACCCATCATCCCAATGTAGTTATGTTTCTGTCAAATAATGATGATATACCTTTAGAGGTTTATAATGCTTTTTAACTTTTTAAAATAATGTATTATTTGGACACAAATGTATAAATTAAATACAGCTATGTGAAATAGATAAGGGAATGCTTATCATGCCCATTTTACAAATCACAATACAAAGGACAGGAAGAGGTAATTGAAATATTCTCAGGTTCCTAGCACTACTCATTGATTTAACAAAAACTAAAAATCTTCCCATTGTGCTACACTTTCAGTTAAAAATATCTATCTGGAAATGTTTATTGTTCATATCATAGTGTGATTTCCTATAAAGAGAAGTATATTTGTATTGAAGAGGTGGTTTAGAATGCTAAACTCATGCTAAACTTTTGTACTCCTTAATGTTTATTCAAAGAATTTGAAATAGTATAGCTGTTTTTCATTTGGATTTTTAAAAAAACTCTTGACAGTTGAACAGGCTGTAAATAAATTGTATTTTATTCTCTCTTTTTTGTTGTATTATCCATACATAATTGTCTGAAGTCAATCAGCTCTATAGAAATGTGCTTACACATTGTGATGGATCTGAAACTACTACAAAACCCAGAGAGGTAAACTTTCCTGCAGAAGTTAAGAGAGGTAGGGGCACTGTCAATACTACACTCAGACACTCTCAGATCCCATTTGTTGTTTTCTTGTACCTCTCCTCCAAGTTTGGAGTGTCTTTGAGTCCAACAGTGCATCCCTCTGACTCCTTGTGGAAGACTGCTCCTGAACCTTTGGAGTGTCTATCCCTTACCCAGAAATGTAGAGAGTCAGAAGTGTCTGGTTGATTTTGTCCCTGAAAATATGAAAGTGTCTTCCTTGACTCAGTGCAAGACAACTCTAAACCATAAAATTCTGCTGAAGTCACTCTGAAATCAGACTTATCCTGTCATTTTGCTCTATCCTAACTTATTTACCATCCATAACAAGTTTTTCCTATTCTTTTACCAGACTCTTCTAATATGTCACTTGCCCATGAGTCCCTATCTCACTGATCTGCTTAGGCATTCAGCCTAAGACAGTAAAAAATTCTACCCATTTTGTTATAGCTGTGGACCTAAGGAGTTGTCCTTAAACCAGGGCACGTTCTCCCGTGGGCAATGCCCAAGACACTGTCAACATTTATCTGTGTGCT
Organism: Cheirogaleus major; assembly: GCA_963574435.1. Classification (NCBI taxonomy): domain Eukaryota; kingdom Metazoa; phylum Chordata; class Mammalia; order Primates; family Cheirogaleidae; genus Cheirogaleus; species Cheirogaleus major. Next base: position 6,221 of record CAUYPO010050465.1, on the reverse strand, counting down.
TCTCCATTGTCCTGTGCTTCAAAGGTGACCTAATCACTTCTATTTTTTTTTTTTTAAGTTTTCTTCCAAAGAAGTTAATAGATTTCACCATTTATAGCCAAGTTTTACTGGCTTGGCAGTCATTCTACACAAATTGAATTTAATATATTTGCTTTCAACCATAATATTACTTTCAAATTTTTTGAATAAGATGCGTGGAACCCTTTAAACAAAGAACAAAAACTAATGGCATGGATATAATTTCATATAAATGAGTAATCCTGGCCAATATTTCAATTGGAAGTGCTTAATAAGAAAAAAATTTATAGACATAGGGTAGCAATTGGTTATTTGAGATACTTTATTAAATCATTCAAACTCTTGAAGAATAAAAATCTTTCCTAAAATGTCTTGAAAGAGATAATTAACTTGCTTGCAGATTCATTGGATTGAGCCTTCTTGCTTTTGATTAGACTATAAAATCTTTTTTTTAATTGAAGTGACTTTTACATTATTGGCATAAAAATTTCTAATAAGTTAGGCACTATTATTCATATTTTCAAAAGAAGAAGTAACTAAAACACAAAAAATTCCAGGTTATTCAAGGTTGGATGGTAGTAAGTAACCTAAGGAGGTCTTAAGTGTATGGATTTGATTTCTAAATCCCATGTTGTTTCAACTGCACTAAAATTCAAGAAGGATTATTTAAGCAAAAACTCAAGTAATGCAGATAAGGCAATTTTGCTCATACAGATAGCTGAGAGAAAAATTGAAGGGATGTATTTTCTTCCAATAATCTGGATAATTTTACACCTGCAGCAGGTATGCATCTTGATGGCAACATCAAATGTGAATGATATAACATATTTTGAAATGCTCACACTTAAGTAACAAAACAAATCCAGGAATTCAACCCTCAAGGGTGTGAAGGAAATAATCTATATCATTACTCAGGAATTTTCAAACTCTCTTTCTACCCAGAGGTTTTTCAGACCCTAGGTTTTTCAGACCCTGAAGTTAAACTTCAGGAGGCCCATCAATCAATCATTTGTTCACTGGAGTTTCACCAAAAAAATCATTATTTCAGCCTTTAGGATACAAACAGGTAAAGTATCACCACCGCTAGTATGCCATGCATGTTAACCAGGTGGTTGCTAGTGAGACTTGCTGGCTAGTGTCCAGCATATAGCTTACTCAACTAGGTATTGACTCCCTTTGATCTTTTGGTATCTGGCCTGGATAATGGAACGTAGTGAGCTTCCCACTGCTTTCTGGGCATATCTATTCTATTAGCTTCCTAGGGCTGCCATAAAAAATAAAATACTACAAGTAAAATGGCTTAAATTAACAGAAATTTATTATCTCACAGTTCTGGAGGCTAGAAGTCTGAAATCATGGTGTCAGCATGATTTCTTCTGAATGTTCAGAATCTGTTTCATGCCTCTGCTAGCTTGTGGTGATAGCTGGTAAGCATTGGCACTCCTAATGTGGCCGATATATCCTTCCAATCTTTGTCCCTAGCTGCACATGGTGTTCTTTCTCTATGCTTCATCTCCTCTTCTGATTGATTGGATTGATATTGGATTAGAGCACTCCATCATGACCTTTTCTTAATATGATTACTTCTGCAAAAGCCTTACCCCAAATAAGGTCACATTCACAGATACTGGAGGTTAGAACATCACTGTGTCTTTCTGGGGTATACAATTTAATCCATAACAACAATTCTTCAGGTTCCTTCACCATTTAGGGATCAAACTTCTCTCCCTTTTTCTTTTTCTCAAAGGCAATTCTATCTACAGCCCCACTTCCCTTCACTGTACACTTGCATGATTGTTTTGACAAGTTCAGATTTTACCAAAAACTGTATATGGAAAAAGTGACTTGGGTATTAATAAGAAGAAACAAATTTGAAAACTTTTTGAAAATTTTGCTTCAAGGAGTAATTTATTTGATTGCATTAAGTTTGCAAGAATAATCTACCAGGCACTTTATTTAAACTTATTCCTGTGATTAAATTCATTAAGGAATAAAATAAATTGGTTTTATTTTGATGTATATGGCAGTATTTAAAATATAATCTTGATCTATTGCCAAAAATAAACAAAAAGTTTAGTTTTAAATAATTCTTTTTTATTGTAAAGTATTAAAGGGATATAAGTATTTTTGTTACCTTGATGAATCGTAGAATGCTGAAGTCAGGGCTTTTAGTGTGCCCAGCACCAGAATATTATATGCTGTAATCAATAGGTAGATTGTTATCCCTACCCCTTCGCCCCCTCTGCCCTTCTAAGTTTCCAATGTCTATTATACCACTTTATGACTGATGGGTATATACCAGGGGAGGGAAACCTGCAGCCTTAAGGCCACATGTGACCTTCTAGATCCTTAAGTGTGGCCTTTTGACAGAACCCAAATTTTATATAACAAATCCTTTTTATAAATATATACTACATATGGTCAGGAACTATTTTAAATTCCAAGATTATAGAATCATTTTTTTCAAAAGCCTGAATGACTTCCTCAGAGAGTCTATAATATAACTGCTAGTATTTAAGCAAAAATAGAAATTATGTGAAATATTGTAATAGCTAAGGTACAAAAAAGAAGTGTACAGAATGTGCCATGGGTCGGGAAATTGCAAGTTCGAGAAAGAAGGCGACATTTGAACTAAGATCTGAAAAGATAAGGGAGTGATCTATGTAGGTGTTTGGAGGAAGCTTAAAGGTCTTGAGGATAGAATGTGTCTAGAAAGTTTAAGGGACATCAAAAAGGCCAATATGGATTGAGCAGAGTGAGTTAGAGAGGAGAGGACATAAAATAAGAGGTAAATCTAGGTAACTATAAGGATTGTGCTTTATTTTCCATGTGAGGTGGGAAGCCAATAAAGGGTTTTGAGCACAGAAATAATAGATCTTCATTTTATAGGATAGAAGGGTTATTCTGGCTACTGTGATTAGGATAAACTTGATGGAGAGGAGCAGAAGTATTGAGACATATTAGGAGGCTGTTGCAGGGTCCAGATAAGAGATGATAAAGGTTTACACTAGGTGTACTAGTGGAGGTAATATGAAGGTATATAGTCCAAATATGTACTCAAGGAGAGACGATGTTTATGAAAGATTGGATGAGAAAAGGAAGAATTAAAAGGAAAATTCTAAGTTCTTTGCTTGAGCAATTTAAAGAATGTGATTGGCATTATACAGAATTAAAAGTTGTGAAAGGGATAGGCTTATGGGGGAAACAAGTAGTTCAGTTTTATACATGTTAAGTTTGCTATGACAATTTTACTTTTAAGTGAATGTGTCAAGCACTTGGATATGACTCTGAAGATAAAGAGAGAGAGGTGTAGGCTATACATATAAATGTGCTAGTGTCACTTTCTACAGAGAAGTAAAGCCATAATACTAAAAGAGATATTCAAAGAAGTGTGGGTAGAAAGCAAAGGGAAATGTTTCATGACCAAACTCTTGAATAAAGACTAGTGTCTTAGCAGATAGGAAAGATGAGAAGAAATCTGCAAAAGATACTGAGCATAAACATCCAGTGTGGGAGAATCAAAAACATAATGGTATTGTTCTTGAAGGTAAAGCAAGACCTTCAAACTGAAGGAATAGGTGATTGAAAGTGTCAAATGTTGTCTATAGATAATGAGAAATAAGATCTAAAGATTGACTATTGAGTTAAGCACTTTTTAAGTCAAACTTTAACAGAAGCTGTTCCAGTGGATTGATACAATCAGAGTGAAAGAAGTGCAATTTGAGATAACAAATACAAGAAACATTTTCAAGGAGTTTTGCAGCAAAGGTTAGTGTAGCAAGGAAATAGGATTGATGTCAATAGCAGCAAAGGGTCTACATTTTACCCTCCTTTAAATCTAACAATTTAGCTTGCTGCAGTTTCATGAATGCTGGTAAAAGCCCAAGACTACTGGATCAGAGATGAAAGATAGTTTGTTATTCACAGAAATAGTAGTAGCTAGAGTTTTAGCATTTTTCTTTCTGTTCTCTGAAGTGCCCCAACTCCTGCATGCAGTGAGCTGAGTTACAGAAGAACATGCCTGAGTTTAGGGAACATGAGCCTTTTATAATGGGTTGTACAAAGCTTTTTGTTTGTTTGTTTGTTTTTGGCTTAAGCAGGAGACACTATCTGTATTGTGTGAGGTTGATTCATATGCAGATATTCTTGAAAAGATATTTTGGAAGGAAGAACATTTAGAGTCTCACTATGCAAAATGTGTGCAAGTATGATAGACCTATGTCTCCCCCAAATTAGTAGAGGATGCTTCATAATAAAATAAAATAACTGTATCTCTGTATGCCAGTGAAAATTATTGAATACAGAGGGTAACATTTATGAGGCAAGAAAGATAATACAATTTTAGAGTAATATACTTGAGTAGATACTGTATTGTACATAAAATCGAATGTACAAGTTAATAATTTAGCTTTAAATACTATATGAACAGATCATCCGTGGTGATCAGAAAAAAAGAAAAGCAGAGCACATACACACATATGCTGGTAGTGGAATATATGTGAGATGAGGAGATGGTGGAAGTTCTTTTCTCATCGCTCCTGTTTTCTCAGTGAAGCTAGACAGACAGCTGAGAATGAGGAGTAGACATAAGGCATAAGAAATTTTGAAGAAAGGAGAAGATATAAAAAGGTTATCCAGGAAATGCAGAGAAATAAAGTCAGAACATCCAAAAGCATTTAGAGCAGACATAGCTCTGGCTGACCCAGATGCTGTACTAAATACCTGCCATTTGTTTCTCTGGCTCCTTATCACCTCCTTCATGCCTTTTACTTATATAAATTATACCCCATTCTTTAGGCTTCCAGTTAGGTTCTTCCAATAAGAAGCCACTGCAGGAGACTAGAGAGACAGAGGAAAGTTAAGAGAATGTATTCAGCAGAATACACCTCCCTCAGGAGCCCCTTGTTTTGGCTGTATCTCTTAAGCAAAAATCACTGCTCTTCTTAAGACAGGTTCTTCTTCATTTAGTTTCCAGTAAGATTTCTCTGCCTTTGGCTTTTCAGACTTAGGGGTGGAAGAAAGTTTGCTACCACTACTCCTAGACTATTATATAGTCCTTTGTGGTTACCATACACCCTGAATATACTTTTGAATCACTTCTTTTAGTTGAAAAAGTAGTGATGTAAATTATCCTTACTTTTGAGTGTGTGATCTCTTTTCTACAGGATCTTTATTATGAATAATAAAACCATGGATATTATTTGCTTGACATTTTGTTTACTGAATAAGTGAATTTATTTTGATTCTTTATAGCTGGGATAAATCCAGTTATATTAGACTTAGTGGACCCCCAGTGTCAAATCAGGTTAGTATATCACATTCAGTGATAACTTGCTCTGTTCTTTCTAGTTGTTCTATATGTCCTAACACGTTTAGTGTCCTCCAGAGACAACTGCTCCTTCAAACTCATTACAGGACTTGTATTAGGAGAAGCATGGTAGTCCAAGCCCCCTGAGAAATTCAATAGTTTCACCTCCTCTCTTCTAGCTGTAAGTCATAACAACTTTCTTTGACTCCAACTGAAATAGATGTATTTTCTTCATAACTTTCAAGAATGCATTATTTTTCTTGAAACTCATCATGTGATAATATTTTATCACATTTAACTTTTGCCATCTAATTTCTTAAATGCCTTCTTTGCATTCTTCTTGTTTTTTTTTTTTTTTTTTTTTTTTTTTTTTTTTTTTTTTTTTACAGAGTTTGAATTATGTTACCCGGGCTAGAGTGCCATGGCGTCAGCTTTGCTCACAGCAACCTCAAACTCCTGGGCTCAAGCGATCCTCCTGCCTCAGCCTCCCAAGTAGCTTGGGACTACAGGCATGCGCCACCATGCCCGGCTAATTTTTTTATGTATATATTTTTAGTTAGCCAATTAATTTCTTTCTATTTATAGTAGAGACGGGGTCTCACTCTTGCTCAGGCTGATTTCGAACTCCTGACCTTGAGCGATCTGCCCGCCTCGGCCTCCCAGAGTGCTAGGATTACAGGCGTGAGTCACCGTGCCCAGCCTTGCATTCTTCTTAAATGATCCTTTATCTTTAACTTCCAGACTTATTCTTTCGCTTCTTCATCATCATCTTTCAGTGTTCTAACTGGAAATCATGCTAGGCTTCAAAATGGGAATTTCTTTGGTTTGAATTCTAGACCTGACTGACTCTTGCTACCTCTGTTTATTTGTGCATATTAGTCCCCAATTTCTCTGT